>LR812535.1:59009185-59209185 GCA_903798195.1 Danio kyathit
CATCAGACGCACACACACACACGCAAACACGCATGCACGCACACACACACGTTCATATGTGTAATATTTATTAATATTTTAAATAACTGCTTTCTTATTGTATGTACACTCTTAAAAGAAACGGTTCTATATAGAACCAAAAATGGTTCTATCAAGCGCTTCATATATGGAACCCCAAAAAGGTTCTAAATAGAACCATTTTTAGGGTAAAAGGTTCTATTTGCCAAGTATAGAACCCCAGGGTTCTATATAGAACCTCAAGGAACCTTTTTTTTTAGAGTGTAGTTTCAAATGAAATGATTACTCCAGTCATTATTGCTTTTATTACTATTACCATTAATAATAATATTAGAGGGATTGTGAGGTTCATGTGACTGATGACTGGAGTAATGAAGCTGAAAATTCACCTTTAAAATCACTGGAATAAATCACTAAATTAAATAATTAACTACTTTTGAACAGTTATTTTATAGTGTAATAACATTTCACAATATTACAATGTGTACTGTATTTTTGACGAAACAAATGCAGCCTTGGTGAGCAGGAGAAGCTGATTTTAAAACATTTAAAAATCCTACTGACCCGAAACTGACTGGTACGTGTAAATATTGAACTGTTTTAGAAAAAATAAATATATAAATAACAATTATTGTAAATATACTGATTATATATTATTACTGTTTTATCCTAAAATTCTTAAATGATTCATAAAAATGTAGATTATTTTGGTTTATTATTATTATTATTTTTTTTTTTACTGCTATTTACTGTGTTTACTATGTTTTTTAAATACATATGCTTGTTCTTTTAATGTAAACTTTATAAATGCTTTGGCAATGCATTTGTCATGCCAATAAATAAATATATATATATATATACAATTTTCTGAAACAGTTAAATATATGCATTTTTAAATCACTATCAGCTAATTAAATGTATTTACCGTACAGAAGTGAATGGTCACTGGAGTGATTGATGGACAGAGCGGAAAGCGCGAGTGACGTGATCTGAGGGCGGGAGAGAGAGAGACCGAGAGACAGAGAGAGGGAGAGAGAGAGAGACTCCATTAACAGCACAGCAAACCCCTTCAGGAGCTTCGCCGCTGGACTTTGTCGTTTTTTTCCCTTCTTTTTTCGTGGACCTTCCCCATGATAGGATTAACCGAGCCGCTGAAGGACAGAAGACGCGCGCGCTGCTGAAGTTCTGGGAAGTCAAGCGCTGTTTGCTGGATTTCTTTCGGCGGTTTTTTGGTGAAGGTTAGTGAACGCTATGATTTCACCCTCTCAGGATTTGTCTGGCGCTACTCCTCGCAACTCCCGGTCAAAAATCTCCGCGTTGCTCTGTTCAAACACCGGCCACATACATTGCTTCGAAGTCGAGCTTTCTTATTTCACCGAAACGCGACTGAACGGTAACTTTCTCCGTGTTCTTTTCCTACCGTTGACCTGCCTGTCTTTATTTAGTTGGCATTTGGAGCGGGGCTGCTGACGTCACACTGAAGAGAGACCGAGTCTGAGTTTGACCGTTAGTTACAGCAGCAGCTACAGGTTTTAGTTTCACGTTTTACACTATAATGTTGTAACGACCGATATGATATTGAGGTAAACTTGTTTTTATATTCGCACATTCGTTCTGTGACAACTTGTGAAACGCTCCCTAACGTTATATGGTTTATTATGGTACTTTGAATATTCGGTCTGAATGTAAGTATGTCTTCAAAACAACATTAGCTTCATTAATTTGACTGTGAACAATGTTGTAGTTTGATGGTCACTGGCTGCTATAATGATTTCACTATTTTTTAAAATTATTATTATTAAGGAGAAAGTCAGAATGTGTGAATTCAAAACCAACTTTACCTCAATCGATATAGTGATGTTTTTGATAGAGATAAAGTTGGTTTTATATTCGGATATTCAGACTTTCTCCTTAATAATATAATTTCATTAAAGTATTCTTTGCAAATTCTAAATAGGGAAATCATATTAGCAGCCAATGACTATCAAAGTACAGCATTGTTTACAGTCAAGTAGATAGTGTTAATGTTGTTTTGAAGTCATACTTGCATGCTAATTCCAATTGAATATTCAAAGTAACATGATAAACAATATAGAGACTTCTAAATGAACGAATGTGCGAATATAAAACCAACTTTACCTCTATAGCAATGGATGATGAAGTTTAACTACATTAATTTAAATGTACATCGCAATTTGCCAAATATTCAAGGTATAGTTTTCCCCAAAGTTAAAATCGACTTGCTATTTACTCACCCTCAAGTGGGTTATAAACATTTAGGAGTTTCTTTCTTGTTAATTAGGAAATCATATTAGTAGCCTATCAAAGTACATAATTGTTCAGCTTTTGACTTTCAGTCATTTATTTTTTGTTTCTGTGTAAATTATCCTTTTTGAGAATCTTATTTATAATATCTAAGCTATTGTGATGAAGTTTAAGTACATTAATTTAAATATACATCGTAATTTGCCAAATATTCAAGGTATAGTTTACCGCAAAGTTAAAATCGACTTGCTATTTTAGAGGTAAAGTTGGTTTAATATTCGGATATTCAGACTTTCTCATTAATAATATAATTTCAGAAAAGTATTCTTTGCAAATTCTAAATAGGGAAATCATATTAGCAGCAAATGACTGTCAAAGTACAACATTGTTCACAGTCATTTTGATATTGTTAATGTTGTTTTGAAGTCATACTTGCATGCTACTTTCGATCGAATATTCAAAGTAACATGGTAAACAATATAGAGACTTCTAAATGACTGAATGTGCGAATATAAAACCAACTTTACCTCCATATCGTCTAACAACTTCTGATTTAAGTTCAAACAGAAGCAATGGATGATGAAGTTTAACTACATTAATTTAAATGTACATCGCAATTTGCCAAATATTCAAGGTATAGTTTTCCCCAAAGTTAAAATCGACTTGCTATTTACTCACCCTCAAGTGGGTTATAAACATTTAGGAGTTTCTTTCTTGTTAATAGGGAAATCATATTAGTAGCCTATCAAAGTACATAATTGTTCAGCTTTTGACTTTCAGTCATTTATTTTTTGTTTCTGTGTAAATTATCCTTTTTGAGAATCTTATTTATAATATCTAAGCTATTGTGATGAAGTTTAAGTACATTAATTGAAATATACATCGTAATTTGCCAAATATTCAAGGTATAGTTTACCGCAAAGTTAAAATCGACTTGCTATTTACTCACCCTCAAGTGGGTTATAAACATTTAGGAGTTTCTTTCTTCTGTTGAACACAAATGAAGATATTTTGAAGAAGGCTGAAAAACTGTAACTATTGACTACCAATTGAGGTAAAATTGGTTTTTATATTTGCGCATTCGTTCATTTTTGAACAGTGACAACTTATGACAGTCCCTATATTGTTTACCATGCATCTTTGAATATTCAAACCAACTCCAATATAGCCAAACCAATTTAAAACCAACTTTACCACAATTGACGTCCATAGTAAGAAAAACAAATACTATCCCAGTCAATGGTTACAGGTTTTCAGCTTTCTTTAAAATACCTTTTTTTTTTTTGTGTTTAACAGAAGAAAGAAACTCAAACAGGTTTGGACCAAGTGAAGAGACCGTAAATAATGACAGTGGAACTAACTCTTTAATGGCTCAAGTAACTCAAAATCTAGCCTGCTGCTACCTTACTTGTTTGCATTCATTAATGTATAAACATGTTGTCTATGTAGGCTTTAATTTAGCCTTTAGCCCACTTGTTGCTGGAGATGACAGAGTTCAGATCCTAATGGTTTTGCTGATTTGACTGTTTCTGAAGGATGGCGCTGGACGGTATACGGATGCCCGATGGCTGCTATGCAGACGGGACATGGGAACTTAAGATGCACGTCACTGACCTCAACCGGGATGTGTCTCTCAGAGTCACCGGGGAAATTCATATCGGTGGCGTGATGCTTAAACTCGTAGAGAAACTTGGTATGTACACAGTTTCCATCCTTCTTTGCAGTCATCGAGTCTATGTTGGGGTTATTGACTCATCAGTGCCTCATTATTTACTGGAAACTGAATTACACCACACTGATATGACTATAATTAATCTGGCGTTGGATTCAGAATAATATGTTTGTGATTTATGTGGGTCTGTTGCCAGAATTCTTTCACTTTTTTATTTTTTTTTTCGAATGATATGCTAATATATTGGTTGTTGACGTGATGTTGCATTTTCACACTTAACAAAAAAATGAATATAATTAGTATTGTCATCATTTAAAATGCTGGGAAAAGTTCAATATTTCTTTCTTTCATGGACTGTCTTAAGCACAGTTCAATAAATAAGAAAATTGTAAAATCGGTAATTGATACATCAGTCATGATTATTTAATATTGTTTATTTTTAGTAAATAGCAATCATTTTTTTTAGATTTGTTTTTACATATTTAACTTTTTTGGGACTAGAATAGGATTTATGACACCTGTTTATTGAATGTCATGGAGAAAAATATATATGATTCATAATTTCATATAAAATAACTAGCACTATAAATATAAATGTCCAACGATGAAGATAAGTCACTCTTGCAGTATTTTCATATTAAGTGTTTTTTTTAATTATTATTATTTTTATTTTTTTGCTATGTCATACTATGCAATTAATGTACAGTACAGTAAAAAATGTATTTTCTCAAACATCATACTTCAAAGTACATATATAATTTTTCTTTTCCTATTTACACTGCTGTCTATACTCTATTCCAAGGTATGTTATTCTCAGATGGCAACCATTGAATAACACAGGCTCATCTGGGAACTTAAAATCACCTTGACTGTCAGTGAATACATTCAAATCCATGCTACTTATATTTACATTCATATGTATCATCATCTGGGGGCGACACAGTGGCGCAGTAGGTAGTGCTGTCGCCTCACAGCAAGAAGGTCGCTGGTCCGAGCCTCGGCCGGGTCAGTTGGGATTTCTGTGTGGAGTTTGCATGTTCTCCCTGCGTTCGCGTGGGTTTCCTCCGGGTGCTCTGGTTTCCCCCACAGTCCAAAGACATGCGGTATACAGGTGAATTGGGTAGGCTAAATTGTCCTTAGTGTATGAGTGTGAATGAGAGTGTATGGATGTTTCCCAGAGATGGGTTGCAGCTGGAAGGGCATCCGCTGCGTAAAACATGTGCTGGATAAGTTGGCTGTTCATTCCGCTGTGGCGACCCCGGATTAATAAAGGGACTAAGCTGAAAAGAAAATGAATGAATGAATGAATGAATGTATCATCTGCTTGTCTGTCACACCACTGTTTTTGACTGGTTTCAACCGGTTTCATTTCTGTCTGCTTTGTGTTTTGACTGTTTGGCGCCACCTTGTGACTGAATAATGCGCAGGTTAGTGTATACTCCATTAACTGTTTTCGTTTTTTGACAGCTTTTTGTTTTGACTGTTTGGCGCCATCTTGTGTCTGAATAATGCTTAAGTTAGTGAATACTCCATCAGCTGTTTTCATTTCTGTCAGCTTTGTGTTTTTGTCTGTTTGGTGCCATCTTGTGTCTGAATAATGCGCAGGTTAGTGTATACTCCATCAGCTGTTTTCATTTCTGTCAGCTTTGTGTTTTTGTCTGTTTGGCGCCATCTTGTGTCTGAATAATGCGCAGGTTAGTGTATACTCCATCAGCTGTTTTCGTTTCTGTCAGCATTGAGTTTAATTAATAAACTATTACGGCTCAGAACAATATTTTGTCTATTTTTTAGGTTTTGTGGTAAGTAGCTATGTAATAAGTGGGATAAACTACATCCAGGATAGTTGTTTTTGCAGAATAAAGCCCTTCAGTCTTAGGGTGCTTTCACACCTAGACTTTTGTTCCGGAACCTGGCGCATTTGCCCAGTTAGCGCGGTTCGATTGGCATATGTGAACAGGGCAATCGCACTCTCAACCGCACCAAAGCAATCAATTGAAACGAACTCTGGAGCGGATCCGTTGTAGTGAGAAAGCGATACGATCCGAGCCCGGCTATATTACAGTGTTTTATGGATATGTAATAGGCATACGGCTATATGAAGAGAGAATTATGAATAGGGCGGGAGGTCATTTCAGACATCCCAAGTCTCCCGGAAGTTCCGTGATTCTCCCGCAAATGCACAGAGACTCCCGGATGCCCGCAAATGAGTGATAATCTCCCGGAAATCGCCCCTCTCCCTCCCGGTCCTCAAATACGTTGTGCACCCTTCTCATCACCCCTCCCCACCCCATCCCTCCTCGCTCTTCAGACATGTCGCGCGCACCCTGTCAAACACCACCAAACCATCCCCGACAGCTGAGCGGGACTCTGCAAAATAAACCATGAAACTCTGACCAATGTGAGGAGCGTTTACTCACACGTGACTTGTTTTAGCTATTTTGGTCCGTTTAGAAATTTTGCCGTGTGAAAGCGAACCGCACCAAGAACAAAAAGCAACAATGTAACAATTTTAATCCCTGTTTCGGAACAAATGAATCGATTCACAGGTGTGAAAGCACCCTTACACAACAGTGCTCCGCTTCATGTCGGGCTGCCAGTAAACTTTATTAATCGATAATAACCTCCTAGATGTGCTTTAACATATCAAGCATGTGTCATAATAGCAAAAGTAGTCATTCTTCCTAGTGTCAAATACTAAAAACTGTTTTGTCCGTGATATTGTAATGTAAGCCTTCCGTAAATATTGTGTAGTTAGCTGTCAGTAAATTGAATTTTTACACAATTCACAACAATGGAAATAAATAAAATGGGATCTAGAAATATATTTTTTCAATAAACATTATCAATGTCCGCTCTCTTTAAAATAAAGGCTCTTATTTATGAACATTTACTCATCACCAAGTGCTTCCAAACCTTTGAGTTCTGTTGAACACAAAAGATATTTTAAAGTTCCTTTGTGTTTAACAGAAGAAGGAAACTTGTAAAGGTTTGAAACAAATAGCAGCTGAGTAAATGATGACAGATGTTTAATTTTTTGGGTGAACTATCCCTTTAACATGCATTTTAATGCATCAAAGGCTCTTTGTCTTGGAAAAAATAAGGTTTTGTATATTTTTAAATGTTCACCGTAAGGGTCTTTGGGAAACCTTGAATGACTTTTTGCAGTCAACTTTGAGAAGTATATCTTCTGACAAGTCAGTCAGAAAGCACCTACTACACACAGCTGGAGTATTTAAAGCAGCAGACTCCTGTCACGCTTATAAAGCTCATTTTGTTGTCTCTCTGTGTGGACACTAGTATATCTTTACAGCTCTTTATCAGTGTAGGTGTGAATGAGCCATTATATATTGATGTTGTCCATCAGCCAGCCTACTCTTTCTGTTAATGAAAAACTCATGACGGTTGACCACTAATTACTCCCCTGCATTATTAAATGTGTGCGTTTGTTTGTGTCAGAGATTAAGGCTTTTTTTGTTTTAGTTAGAAGACGTGAGTTTGTAATAATGATATTAGAAGTGCAATTCCCTTGCAACTCATGCTTGTTGTTTAGAGCTGCAGAACAAATCTGTCTTTGTTTTCTGTGCTCTTCCCACTCCACCAAGACGTGGGTCATATGGAAGAAAGCGATGGAGAACACATGTCTTTTGATTCTGTATTAGCTGCTACATGTTTCCGTGCTGTTTTGTGTGCTTGTAAAAGATGCATTCAGCACCTAATAGTGGCTAAAATTTGTTGTTCTAAAGCATCAGCTGTGGCATCTGTTGTTTTCCTCTTTGCTGTGGCACAACAGGACCTCCTGTGGCTCTCTGCCTTCATCTTTGAGGCGAGATGTAAAAAACAGCTTTGTTTTGAGGGGGAATGTGTGAGAAAGCTCATCACGCCGGGGTCATTAGGAACTGGTTAGCCATGCTGCTCTTGCATTAACCCTGTGAAGTGCTCAGGAATGTGTAGTGCCGCTGAGAGAGGAGCTGTGCTAGTTTAAAGCACATGTTAGTTATTAACCCCTCAGAGTGAAACTTTTGAACATCATTTCTTCAAGCGTGATTCAGTATACCTGAAGAAATGTCCTTTCAGCTATAAACCACAGTATTTGAATGTATAACGATAATATGTACAATAATAATAAGGCACCATATACAAAACAAGTGGATTTTCTTCGCTATTTCTGCACAAACAATCTGTGAATTTATGCGGAATGATTTTGAGAGTATAGTAACTAAACTTAAACCACAGAAAATACAAACGTTTGAACCTGTATTTAAGTGGATCTCCAATTAGATCCACTTGTTTGGTAAACCAAGCAGTAGGCCTGTCACAATAATCAATATATCTCCAAGTATTGTGTAATACTTGGAGATGGCCTCAGTAATTTTTGCCATTACAATATATATATTTCCAAATTCACAAATAAGGTTAAAGCCATTTTACAGTAACATTTACGTTCTTCCTCACTGGTGTCAAGGTTTATAATTGTACATTTACCTAATAGGACATTTACCTTTTTAAAGGGTGCCTATTTTATCCCCTTTTCAAAATTTAAGATAAGTAAAATTTGTGTCTCCAGAATGTGTCTGGAAAGTTTAAGCTCAAAACGCCCATCAGATTATTTATCATAGCTTTCAGAATATTGTTATTTTCTGTTCTGAACACACTGTAGCTGTTTTTGTTGCCTGTGCCTTTAATGCAAATGATCTAATTCTCCCTGCCCATCGTTCCCACATGCCTGGCAGAGTGCATCTCCGTCTCCTGCTGTGTCAGATAAACAGCACAGTGACAGACATGAAGGAAGCAGATCTCATGTAATGTTTGTGAGAAATACTACAGTAAGAACTGTCCCATTGATTATTTAATGTATTTGTTGTGGAGTTAATTCAAGCCTTACTGCACTGATGAGTCACACACAGTGTCGTTACAAAGTTCATGCGCACACACACACACACACACACACTGTGCACACTGTTTTAAAAACGTTTTCATAAAACTCAATCTTGATCACATTTGATGATGACTGATGATCACAGAGAGCTGAACAGATCTTTTAACCCCATCATTTTGCACACGTCCTGTCTTGTTGAAAAAACAATATGTTTTACTACAGAGACATGTTAATTTGCGGCTGTCAATCAATTCGGTGGGCGGGGAAACCGCACACCTACGTCACGTTGCGGTGGCCCTCAAAATGGGAGGGATTTGAACCCTATTTTAACGTCAGGAAAAAAAAAAAGAGACTTCTATCACTCCAGTATGACTGTGGACAAACTATACTGTACCTAAACACAGTTCTGTCCAATCGGCTTACAAAAGATGATTTTCAACAATGGTACCCTTTACCATCAAATTATAGAATCTAAATAATCTTAAGAATGCTAATGATATTTTAAAGTGTTTACGGCTATTTGCATTATTATACTGTTATATAATCATTATATAATCAGTGGCATAAAATGATCTCAAAATGACAATAATATCGCTTATCGCAACAATTACTATGACAATATATCGCACGACAAAAATTCCTTATCGTGACTGGCCTATCAGTCAGGTCTCTCTTATAATATATCTAAAGACAGAAATGTTACTTTACAAACTGTACTGTAAATAAATCATATAAACATTGACATTATTCAATAATAGTGCTGAAATTTATATAAAAAATGGAATAAATATGTTTTTACTCACATTTAAATAATAAATATACTCAATGATGGGCTAAACAAATCTGTGGATTTCTGCGTGCTCAAATTCCATGTAGTCTTATTGGGCAGTTTATGACCCATAAATAATTTATAGAACCCTATGATTCACAAACTTGTATTGATCCTTTACCTCGTGACAATTTCTTAAAGGGGACCTGTTTTGCCGTGTGTGTGTGACGTTCTTAATGTTTTTTTTACTCCCTAAAAC
The DNA here is from genome assembly GCA_903798195.1 of Danio kyathit. Taxonomy (NCBI): domain Eukaryota; kingdom Metazoa; phylum Chordata; class Actinopteri; order Cypriniformes; family Danionidae; genus Danio; species Danio kyathit. The sequence goes on from LR812535.1 coordinate 59,019,045, forward strand.
TGACCCTTTTAGACTTTGATCCAAATTGTGCTGTTTTGGTTACTGTCACTTTAAATTCAAATGTGATTGTGCAATTTTCAAAAGAAGGCGGAGTTATAAATGCTTATGTGGCACCATTATGGCAGATTCAAAACTGGCTGCTTCTAACTCAGGGCTGTTTATGCTAATGAGAGAGAGATAGTCACTAGTGGGTGGGGCTTTCCCCCTCTGATGACACGTACAAAGGAAGGATGTCAATCAAAGTGTTTCTGCAGACTGTTTTTATCAAGACTGATTATAATAAATCTATATTTTTTTAAGTTGAGGCTGGCTATGTTTACACACTGCTGCCACACAACGGTGTTTAAACCCTTTATAAAAGTGATTTTTGCATAATAGGTCCCCTTTAATACATATTGTGTCTTAATCTACCATTAAGGCTGAGGAGCTCTTCTATTGCACTAATATTTGTCCATTTTATAATGGTTTATTAACGATTTAAAGATTAAATTTGGATAAGAAGTGTTTGTTGGAAAATTTTGTCTTTTGTCCATTAACCTTATTAGGCCTACTATATCACAGATAATATGCAATGACCCCTAAAAGATCAATATGCATCATTTTTATATAATTATACACAGGCTCATTATAAACCACAGTCACAGTTTAATGCTATAAACGGGCGTGAAAACCCCTTATTCCATTATTACTGCTGTGACCAAAAAGTGTGACTGTTCAGACACATACAGATGCAACTCTGTGACATTATTACTTATCATACAACTCTGTCATGTTTCTTTAAGTTATCTCCAAGAATGCACTTCTGTTGAGCGTATAGCTCTTGCATATCAATTTGATGGTACTAAGTGATCCTCTGCTGCTACAATCTAGCAAAATGCTTGCAATTCATATATTAAATGTTATTTTACACTGCTGTTGGACTGCTTTTATATCTCTGCACATTCTTCTCACAAATTGCACTTAATTTACATTACCTGACGTATCCACAGCTGACATAATATAAACGATCAGGCTTCATAGCCAATATCGTGCATTTGGAAAAACATGTAATTGTTTGAGTTCGACACAGGTGATCCCTATTTACATTGTTTTTTTTTTTTTGAACTTATTTTTATTAGAATACATAACAGTTTTTTGCATGTTAGACCATCAATTTCTATCTACCAAAGTGGTTGTAAATATATGTACAGAACAAAAGCATCCTTAGGACATTTTTAAAACAACAAAACAATCAATAATTATAAAAAAAAAAAAAAAAATACATGTGTGTATATATATATATATATGTATATATATATATATATATATATATATATATATATATATATATATATATATATATATATATATATATATATATATATATATATATATATATATATATATATATATATACACACACACACATATACTGTACACGTACATACATACACATACATGCACACACCACACACACACACATATATATATATATATGTGTATGTGTGTGTATGTGTATGTATATATATATATATATATATATATATACATACACATACACACACACATACACACATATACATATATATATATATATATATATATATATATATATATATATATACATACACATACACACATACATACACACATATACATATATATATATATATATATATATATATATATATATATATATATATATATATATATATATATATATATATATACATACACATACACACATACATACACACATATACATATATATATATATATATATATATATATATATATATATATATATATATATATATATATATATATATACATACACATACATACACACATATACATACATATATATATATATATATATATATATATATATATATATATATATATATATATATATATATATATATATACATACACATACACACATACATGCACACATATACATATATATATATATATATATATATATATATATATATATATACATACACATACATATACATAGAAAAAAAAAACAAAAAAAAACAAAACGAACAATTGGAAGAGAAAAAAAAAAAAAAGTGGCCTTATTCTCCGATACTTCACAGAGTTCGATATGACTCATTATTGAAGAATTAGAGCCATGACAGGAGACCATCTCTTTAGGAAAATAGTTTTTTGAAGTCGTAATGTATATGTTATTTGTTCCATTTGATACAGTTCCCACACTTTTTGAATCCAAGCGTTATATGATGGAGGTTCAGAATTTTGCCATCTGCATGTGATGCACTTCAAAGCTGCAGCAAGTAAGATTTGTAATAAGTAAACTTTTGATCTGCCATCGAAGCCCTCAGGGCATACACCTAGCAGAGCAATTGTTGGATCTTCAGAAAATTCATAATGGAAGATTTCTTTAAGGGCATTAAATACTTCTTTCCAATAGTTACTTAATTTAGGACACGACCATAGAATATGAGTGTGGTTACCAATATTCTGACCACAATTTCTCCAGCACTTGTTAGAGCAGGAAGGGTTCCATTTTGAAATTATTTGTGGAGTTCTGAAAAATCTAGTTATAGTAATAAGTAATAACCTAGTAATAACCTTCCATTTGAATTCTCTCCAGATGTTAGAATTGGTCACAAAATGTACTTCACTGCAATATTTACATTGTTTTTGAAACAAAAAGCAATTTGCACCAGACACTTTCTTGCATTCTCTCCATATCTCTTTAGAAACATTGTGCATTTCTGAGTGTACCTCACGTAGGTGAGTGGGCCTAACAAACCACCTATAGAAAACACTCTTCTCTCTATGCACCAGACACTTTACTTAAGACTCAATGAGGAAAACAATGTTTACCTGTGAATGTACCACAAATCACGTTGCACTACTTGTTTTCTTCAACCTTAAATACCTCTTTTGCACAATATCTTGCACAATATTGTTCTGTCTGACGTAAAATTACTTTTATACACTGAAAAAAATGATTTCTGCAAAATAGTTTACATGGGTTGAATGTTAACAAACAAATTAAATTTAGTAATGTTCAACTTAATTTGTTTGTTTAAATTCAACCCATATAAATTGTTTACAACCACTTACCTTTAAAAAATGTAGTAAATCCAAGGAATCATTGGATAATTTTTTTCAGTGTAGTTTTAGGTGTATAGTTAAGAATGTATAGTATATTTATAGTTAGTATAGTTAAATTACCCCAAAGAATCTGAATTTTAGCTTTCTTTTGCTCATGTAAATATCAGCATGCTCACTGACTTCAGTGTTTTTGATCTGTTTTACTGTGAATAAATGTGAGCTGTTTTTCCCGTTAAGATAATCTCACAACATTGTCATACATTGGGCTTAAAAACAATCTTATTTTGAATAATGCATTTATTGAATAAACCATTTCGATTGTATGCATGTATGTAGATGTTTTCTATTATGACATTTTGCGGAGACAGAATGTTAAGGTTAGACTAGGTGAATTATATTGAATAAAAATGAAGAAGCCGTGTCTGTCCTGATACTGCTTTTTGTTTTCCTCTTGAGCTGTTTACCACTAATCTCATTTGACTCTTCTTCCTTTCCTTCATTCTGCTGTGATATTAGTGTGTATTTAGGAACAGGCGCCTCTAAATTGTTCTCAAGTGACTGTTGTCACATGTTTTGGTGAGCTCTGTGATTGGCGGAAAAGGGTCAAATGACTCTTCTTTTTTTCTCACTTTCGTTTTGCCCTTGTGAGATTACTGTGAGTTCGACCTGTCTGTCCTGCTTCAAGAAGACCTTTCTGCTTCATGTAATTCATTCTGTACCCTTAGTGTGTGTGTCCTGCCTGCCCTTTCTTGCTTTTACACACTTACAGTGTACTGAAATTTGGGTTTGAATGCAATGCGAGTGTAAAAAGCAGATTTGCTCCGATCAGGATTTTTGAGGCCGATCACTTGATCTCATATCGGCCGATACCGATTACCAATTACAGGGTCTAATTGAAGCCTTTTGGTAATTATGTTTCTATAAATGTATTTTACAAATATCATATGACGACTGCATTTATTGACAAGCAACATACCCACCTAAAACATAGCACTCTGTGCTTGGTTAGCTAATAAGAACAGGTTAGGGCAGAGGTGTTCTAAATTGAATTCTTATGTTTTCATTATAATAGGTTCATTATAAAATGTAAAAAAATATGTAATGCTGTAGTTAATATGATTACAGTAATGTTTTCTATTTATTTTAAATTATTGAGGAAACTATCCATGGCAACTTTGTAATACAGTTTGATAAATTTACTTTCGGCTCACGGCCCTCAGTCAAGTTTGGTTTTTGACTTTTAATAAGAAAAAGTTTGGGCACTCCTGGTTTAAAGCTTGATAATTACAACCTTCCAGAAGAATATAAAAAAAAAATAAAATCATGAAATAAAACAGATGTAGCTCTAGAAATCTTTAGACAGAACTGGGGCTTTAGTGCATCAGAGAAATGTCTTCATACCTTTTTATTAATAAGAAATAAAAATATTATAATTTGAGCATGCATTTGATCAAAAACATTAGGTTATGTTACAGCTGCACCCCTTTAGCAACAAAGTAACAGAGAAATAATACAAAAGTTGCCGTTGTTGTTAATATTACTAGTAGGAATAGTTGTCTACTACTACATTTTGTAGTTCGTACTGTTCAATTCAGCTCCGCGATTTGAATTCTGAACAGGACAACCCTCTCATCGAAACCAAAAGATGTGACGACACCATCGTTCATTGTAATTTGAGCCCTGCTTGCTTTACAATTTAAATATGTTTGGGTTTTTATGCTGCTAAGAGGAACATCTGCCATTTACACAATGTAAAGTGTAAAGATGCGATACTGTGTCTTTAAAATGCTATGAGTGTAGCCTACACCATAGCTCTCTATGGCTCTAGCCCACGTGCTCTAGCCCATCGCTTAGCTTCTGGATCGGCCTTTGTGGAGACCATCGATCAAACTCCCCCAAGCGATTATCGGCTGATCATGATCGGTGACCAATCGATTGGAGCACTCTTAATAAAAAGTATATAACTTCACTCTGGAGTCATTCATTCATGCATTCAATGAATCAATCAGTCAATCAATCAATCAATCAATCAATCAATCAATCAATCAATCAATCAATCAATCAATCAATCAATCAATCAATCAATCAATCAATAATTTTTTCTGTGGTATAATTTAATTTGAATGAAATCCAGAGCTTTTAAAGGGCCAGTTCTTTTGCTTTTAATCTCTTTTTTTTTACCCTCAGGCCAGTGAAGATGTAGGTGACATTTTCTTTCAGCATACTTTTTTTTTTTAAATATGCTCATTTTTAGTATTTACGTGCATCTCGGCATTTCTATCAAGCGTTTTTGTTTATGCACTATCCTAAAATGCACTTAAAATAGGTGGATAGGCACAGCTATTGAAAAACTTCCAAAACTTTTAACAGAATCATCTAATGGTCCTGGGTGTGTGAGAGATGCAACCTGTCATATAATGATGTGTACATGAGTGCAAAGAAGGAGGACTATAACTAATGTTTAGTTTCTTGCACAGGCTTCATCTTTAGGGACGATTGGTATTCATTTAGTGTGCCAGTAGTAGGGTTGGGCATCATCCATTGCCGATGGCCGATAGACATCACAATGCTGAGCCTGCATCGCTATCCTCCGCCCCCGTCACAGCAGCAACCCGCTTGCGAAAAATACACACTCAGGCCCCGTTTACACTAATACGTCTTAGTTTTAAGATGTATGATTTGGTTATCAGGTAGTTGAAACAGTAGGCTACAAATTATTAATTCGTTATGAATTAATTTATTATTTATAAGTAATGAATTCACTGCTGCCTACGACGATGATGTCATTGTCCATCACGATGTTTCACATTAGACATCGCACGATGCCAAATTGGTTGACATCACCCAACCCTAGCCGGTAGTTATTTAGTTTCATTTTGGATGGCTTGAGGATGAGCAAATAAAGAGTGAACTATTTTTTTTTAAGTCTTCAGATAAGTTAATTAACTTTCTTCCCTCTCCTGACACTTTGCAGGAAGATTTGTTAAACAGAGCTTAAACTTGCCTATAAATCAGGGATGTTCTGCATCTTCTGCTTTTATTCATTTCTAGTATTAATGGGAAAAATATGCTATTATATTGTCAGACTTTCATTATATTATAGGTGGCCCTAAAATGACAAAAACATATTTCTTGCAATCAAATTTGGTAAAGTATTTTGCAAAACACAATTTAGTTGTAGTAGTATCATGACAAAATCAAATACACAATAGTTTCAATGATACATTCAATACATTAAGCTCTGGCTGCTGTTTTCCTGATTATTTGACTATAGAAAGGAGAAAAGAGACTCTGCACACAGAGCTGTGAATGCAGATGAAATTGAAAAGTCCACTTCTTCGAACACCCTCAATATAATAAGCCATGTCCAGCTCTTTTCTGTCCTGCACCCACACAAGCTCTAATGGAATAAATGATAATGCCAGGAAAGCACTCTCTCATTGATTACAGTGCTCATTTCCTGAAACAGCGGTTCAGCAGATTCTATTTAATAATTAATGATCAGGGGCCGTTATGGCTTTTATACTTGACACTGACCTAAAACCTGTAGTTCCGAAGCCAGTTTAGAGGAACGGTACGTACAGTTTGTTTATTCCACTTGGCTTGAGTCGTACCTGCTGCTCTGCCTCATTCAATCTGCTTCAAGAAGCACAAACAGGGGGGCGTTTCCCAAACAACGACGTAACTCGCGGCTGAACTATTATAGTACGAGGCATCGTTTGGGAAAAGAACGATGTAGTGATGAGTGTTTCCCAAAACGCGTAGTTTCTCTGTCGCAGATCCATCATTTGAACCACGTTAGTTATAACTAGGGCCAGACGGAATCTGCGGACGTTTTTTGCTATTTCTGCGGAGAATTTTAGTAAAAATCTGCGGAATTATTTTGGGAGTATCATAACTAAAACCTTAATATGTTAAATAAAAAATAATATCTTTTAACTTGTATTTATTGTTTAAAATGCAAATCCAATTAGATTAACTGTAAACAGTTAACTTTAAGTAAATAAACAGAATTAATGATGGGCTAAAAATCTGCGGAAATCTGTGGAAAATCTGCAGAAAATCTGTGGAATTCTGCGTGCGCAGATTCTGTGTGGGCCTAGTTATAGCGTAAAACACCCATAATGATGCTCTAAACGAAAAAAAAAATAAATGATATTGTTTTACACGATCAAACATTTAAAAAAAAAATAATAATAATTCTAAAAAATATTAGTTAAAACATGCACTTGTTTTTCATATTAATTGAAATATATATAAACGACACATATAGGACCTATTTATGTTTCCTTAACAAATATTATTGTGAATATTCCATATAAAAGACTAAGCTAACACGCATTCTGATCTCATATTTAAATCATATAAATTGTTAATGGTTGTAGGCCTAATTTACAGTAGGCTTATTAAGAAATGAAAAAATCCTACTTAATTTCGTTATTATTATTATTATTATTATTATTTAAGTAGGATATTGTTTATTTATTTATTTATTTATTTTTTGAAAAGTCTACTTTTACAATTGACACATTCAAACCACTGCAGAAATGTTCTAACCAACAGGCCCGTGTCATATACAGTAGATGCATTTCTTTATAAATAACCTACTATAAATCACAATCATTAACGTATGCTAGGCCTATATTTTTGTTTTCACAAGCTTTGGAGACGTATCGTAAATTCCGCTTTTTAAATAATTGGTCACCTATAGCTTTCGTCATGAGCCATGGTTGTGTTCAAAATGGCAAAAATGTTTTCAAAGTGCACTGCGAAAGGAACGCAATTGTCAATATGAAGATCGGTAAAACTGAACTGTAAAAATACTTTGAAAGCAAATTACAGAGTGAGAATATGAACAGTGTCCTGAGTCGTAGCTGGGCACCGCAGACAGCTGCTGAATTGCAGCCCCGCTGTGTGTACCTTGATAGAAACCTGTGTTTACAATTCTAAAATGCATGGCGCTGTGGCACGGCGTATCCAGTGTGCGACCCCCTTTATGATGGTCTTGCTGCAGACAGTTACAACCCTTTTTGCATCCTTGTTGAAACTTACACTGCTAGCGATGTTAATTTGGCAAGCTGAACTCATTCTGTACTGTACGGGAGACACGGAGGAGGTTGATTGACAATGGTCTACAGCCAATCAGGACACAGAACAAAATGCGCTGTAAAAAAAAAAAAAAGCATGTCAAATTGCACAAAAAAAAATCTGCGAAAGGTGAACCGCGTTATAGTGAGGAACAACTGTAACACAAAGTTTTAAAACCTTGACTTTTCCAAACCAAGGTATTCCTTGAAACCGGTTATCATCCCATGCCTAGTTTCCATTGTGAGTGTTTTTGAACAAATCATTTGACTCAGTGATTCAATAATCCAAAACTTTGTTTGAATTAATCACTCATTAATTTATTAGCACTATTTATTTATTAGTTATTTAACCTATCAAGGGTAGGTTGAAAAATATAAACATACTCATAATTTTGCGGAGAAGACGATTATTATACTTTATGGATAGTTTTTAGTTCCGCCTTTTCATCATAAGTTTTATGCTAATGTTTTAGATTTTACTCAATAATATTAGTACCCATTCCCACATAAGAGACAAAGTAAGCAAAATAAATGTATTTTTAATTGAAAACAACATTATTTAGCTTGATTTAAGGCAAAACTCACTTAATTTTCACTCATTATTTCTGTAAGCAAGACAATATTTTTTCTCGTCTAGAAAATGCTTCTTGATTTGTCGATATTTAGGCAAGAAACAAGACGCAAACTCTAACGCCCCATTCACACGGGGCATCAGCGTCACCGCTTCCTATTCACTTTGAATCATAGAATGCGTGATTTATTCATTTATTTTTCAATCAACTTTTTAAAAACTTTTCAAGCGCCAATTGAAGCATCAGCCAATCAGATTGCTTAAAGCAAATACACCAGCTCAGACAGTAGCCAAATGCGAACTAATTTCATTGGCTAACACTGCTATGATGATCACGTCAGCCCCAACTTCAGACACGCCCTCTATCAAGCGTTGACGCTGAAGCCACGTGTGAATTGGGCGCAAGTAAAAAAAAAAGGCATTTTTTTTAACAACTACTTCACAACCTCAGAAGAGTACGTTATAGTATGAATGAAATTTAAACGCACTACATCCACCATGTTGTCATCATTACATGACCTACCATACATTTCAACTACTATGAATTCAGACATATTACTCATCTTACTGTTCTTCACATACTATATAGAAAAGTAGGCAATTTTGGACCGAATTTTGGCTTTCGTTCTGTCCGTTCGCAGTGCTGTTTAAATCATAATATTTCTCCCGAGTAAGTGGAGATGTCATAAATGAAGCGGGGCACATTTTGTACAGACTCTGTGGCAAATGCTGCGAGTCCATAATAGCGTAAGAATCTGCAGTGTGTCATAATGTGAGTGCAGGCCAAAAGAAACCCTGCCCTCTTAAGGCAGTGAAGAAACACACACACACACACACACACACACACACACACACGCACACACACACACTCCTTCGCCAGTTCTGGAGAAGGGAATGTGTATTATTAGAATGTGAAACGGAAAGCCTAAAAAGTAGGCGAGCTCAATTTGACCTCATTGGGAAGACCAAACTGTCCAGCCGTTTGGTTGGTCATGACAGACTTTGGTGGAAAAGGATGATCCAGACGCTCCACTATGAGGAGAAGGGCTTTAGGTGGGGTTGTGAATGAGTGTTGAGTCCAGTTGTGTGACATGGTTCAGGGGGAGAGACTTCTAGCAAACAGGAAATGAGGGTGAATGTTTGGCTTGTTCCCGGGATGTTGTCGTCATCCTGGTATTTTCTGCTGCAAGCTCACAGATTCTTTCATTGTTTTCATGCTTAATGGTTTTGTTATGAATTGGTTCTTCTTTTCATTGGCAACCTCTTTTAGATTTTTTAACATTAACTGACAGAAGTTTAGATATAAGGCTGGGTGAAATATATGGAGCCAGTCTTAAAAAAAATACATTTACAAAAAAAATTTCATATGTTCTCAACAAAATTAACATTTCTTGTTTTAAACACGATAAAAAAAAAAAACACAACTCCAATTGGCGTATTCAAAACACGATTTAAAAATACGCAAATCCAATTCGTAAATTTAAAACTCAATTCAAAAATACACAACTCCAATTCGTAAACTCAAAACATGATTTCAAAAATACACAACTCCAATTCGTAAACTGAAAACACCATTTCAAAAATACACAACTCCAATTCGTAAACTCAAAACACCATTTCAAAAATACACAACTAAATTTTGGTAACTCAAAACTTGATTTCAAAAATACACAACTCCAATTCGTAAACTCAAAACTTGATTTCAAAAATACACAACTCCAATTCGTAAACTCAAAACACCATTTCAAAAATACACAACTCCAATTCGTAAACTCAAAACACCATTTCAAAAATACACAACTCCAATTCGTAAACTCAAAACACCATTTCAAAAATACACAACTCCAATTCGTAAACTCAAAACTTGATTTCAAAAATACACAACTCCAATTCGTAAACTGAAAACACCATTTAAAAAATACACAACTCCAATTCGTAAACTGAAAACACCATTTAAAAAATACACAACTCCAATTCGTAAACTGAAAACATGATTCAGAAATATACAACTTCAATTCGTAAACTCAAAACAAGATTCAAAAACACGAAACTTCAATTCGTAAACTCAAAACATGATTCAAAAACACACAACTTCAATTCGTAAACTCAAAACATGATTCAAAAACACACAACTCCCAATTCCTAAACTCAAAACACCATTTAAAAAATACACAACTCCAATTCGTAAACTCAAAACACCATTTAAAAAATACACAACTCCAATTAGTAAACTGAAAACACCATTTCAAAAATACACAACTCCAATTAGTAAACTGAAAACACCATTTCAAAAATACACAACTCCAATTCGTAAACTGAAAACATGATTCAGAAATATACAACTTCAATTCGTAAACTCAAAACAAGATTCAAAAACACGAAACTTCAATTCGTAAACTCAAAACATGATTCAAAAACACACAACTCCCAATTCCTAAACTCAAAACACCATTTAAAAAATACACAACTCCAATTCGTAAACTCAAAACATGATTTCAAAAATACACAACTCCAATTAGTAAACTGAAAACACCATTTCAAAACTACACAACTTCAATTCGTAAACTCAAAACAAGATTCAAAAACACACAACTTCCAATTCGTAAACTCAATACACAATTCAAAAATACACAACTCCAATTCGTAAACTCAAAACACCATTTTAAAAACACACAACCCCCTTTCGTAAACTCAATACGCAAATAAAATTTTTTGCAAATTCAATTAATTTTCACTAGTGAATTCACAAATTGTTTACAAATTGTATTTTGTAAATTAATTGTGCTGTGCATGAGTTTTATTTTGTAAATGTATTATTTTTAAGACTGATCTGGCTCCATATAAATATACAGGGGGGCTAATAATTCTGACTGTAAATCTGTACATCCCTAGGCTAGTATATTTGTATGTTTTCAGTAATTTAAAGAGATCTAAAATGAAACTTAAAGCTCATCTTCGAACAATAAAGAATAATTCTGTCCTCTATAATCATGGCAGAGCTTCAGCGAGAGGAATTTGGAGACTGCACGGAAATGCTTACGATTTATCAGAGGATGCATCATTTCCTCTGTCGTTTTCTCCCCTTTCCTTCCTTGTATCAATAGATTTGTGGAGGTTTCGCTCTGCTTAAATAGGACTAGACATAATTTTGAAGTAGTAATCACAGTCATGGATTTTTGCGCTGACGATTCATTGTCATATAAATAATTGTGTTCATGTGAACCATTATTGACGTGCGATTCAAGCTAATGTATTCTATGTCTTGTATATAATTCACTTGTTATTGTTTTGTTAGATGTGCTGATATCGTTTTCTTTTTTTATCCTCGTTTGACTTTAACCTTTAATGCGCTGATCTTATTCACATAATGTCATAATGAGCTAGTTTTGCCTTTCAAATGTTATTATTTTAGTCCCCAAATTTACACATTAAATACTGTTTTGCCCTCTATAGTGTGGGTAATGTGCCAAGCCTAAATTAAGCTAGAGTAAATCATCTTCTTGTCTTAAATGCACATTTTATTCAGAGTTAATATGAGTTAGGGATGGGACGGTTCATGAAAGAAAAATCTGTTCAAAAAACTGTTTAGTCGCAGCTCACAAATGCTTTTTTTAATTCAACATGTTCATGTGGGGCAATATATTGGCTGAATGCATGTAGCATAACATCAGAATAACCATATTCAACAGTAATCTAATCTAAATCTAAAGTTAAAGGACATATTTATGAAAAAGGTTTTTAAATGACCATTAATCAACAACAAAATACTAAATTTAAACTCGTAAGACGGAAATATAAATACATGACCAGTAAAAGGTAGATTTATAAGGCATTTGGTATTTCAGGGTTACGATGTAAACCGAATTAAACTAGAAACGGTGACAACAGAATCATGATACAAACCAACCTGACAATTTTGTGACCCATCCCACCCTAAATATGAATAAATATAAGATGGCATGTAAAAAAAAAAAGACTACTGCTTATTGACAGCAAATGGAAGGATTAATAAACATATGCAAATCACCATCATTTATAATTTGTCGCATGGGTGTTGAGATCCTGATCTTTTAATGATTAATTGTGCAGCTTACACTTAATGCAGGCTAAACAAGTAGTGACCGAAAACATCTTTATAGAAACCCACCATATCCCGAATAACCCACCACAACTTTTCCCGTCATCACTATATTTTACAGGCAAGCCTAAATGTTTTCATACATGTGATTTGAATGACGATCGGTACAAATTTAGTCAAGTTAAAAAAATATTAATCCGCGGGTCACGTGTGTTCCAAACCATGGATTGTGATCTGTACGAATCATGGATCAACTGTGATCTGTTACACCCCTAACTAGTACAGCACAAACACACAAACAAATGTTGTTGCTGTTTTCATGGCTGTATGATTGGTGCAAAATAAAAAAGAATGAAACATCAGAATAATATATATTTTATGCATTTGTCACTACAATTTGCCCTATATTTTGTACATTTTTGCAATGGATGGTGCAAGTAATTGTAAAAATATATAAGTAATGATTTCGATTATGATTTCAATTCTTCTTGGTGTTTGAAAGCTGCTGTGCTGGTCTTCAGGATGCTCTAATCTCCGAAACAGGAAGTAGTTACACTAAGAAGCAGCCCTACCCAGCACAGCACTTTCCTGTTTCATTGATCAAATCTCGCTGTGATTTAGCGCTTCAGTCTTGCTTACACTTGAATCCTCTGGGAAGGGAAACCGCTTTATGTTTGCTTTGAAGGCGGACTTTAGAAGATTAGAGCATAATGTATGAAAATCTACATTATTAATGGCCGCTTTGTAGGGATGCAACTATTATAGATTTTGGTTGTACGATTATAGTCTGAGGAATAATCACGGTTATCACGATTATGGTGCATTCATTCATTTCAAAACACTACTAGATTAGAAAATCACATGAAAACTGCTTATTTTAAAGTGTTATTTATTGCTGCTCAGTAACCAACTAATGCAGCATAAAATAATTATAAAAACAAACAATAGTCCATTTTTCTTTGGACTTAAAAATAAGTGAAAAAAGTTTTTAGCATTTAAACAAGTAATAATTTTACAGTGAAAATAAATGACAGAACAAAAAATAGATAAATAAAAATTAAAAATAAATATAAAAATAGTATTTGTCTAATCTGAATCTTAAGGGTGCTTTCACACCTGCCTTATTTAGTTCGGTTGAATCGCACTAGAGTTCGTTTGGGCAGGTGTGAATGAAGCAATCGGACTCGAGTGCGCACCAAAAGCAGACCAAAAAAAGCATACTTGAAAAGGTGGTTTTGGTACGCTTTCAAACTAACCCTGTAGTGGTTTGTTTGTGGTGAGAATATGATCCGAACTAAAACAGACCCAACCGAAAAAGTACTGCGCCTTTTTGGACTAATCCAGCTGCCGTAGTCCGATGTGCTGTCCCATCTTATGGGATGTGGAGGAAAAATATTTGTTGACAGCGCTTTACCAACAGTTTTAAACAGAGAGAGAGGGAAAAACATTACCTGATGGATCGTTGGTAATATTTCCGGAAGGTGACCATGTCGCAGTTTAGCTAAATTAATTCACGCCTCCTCCTAACGCCTTCAACGTTTGCAATGCATTAAAATATTGTTTTCCAGCCGCAACGGCACTTCATTCTCATAGTGATGTTTTATAAACAAATTTCGGGAGGAGCACGGTCAGTCTTTGACGAGGCTAATTCATCACACATAATCATTCTATTATCCAATCAGCACACGACCAAACCCCTATAAATAATCAAACACGTCATACCTCCGTTTTCTCTTGACTTCAGCATCCCTCCACCACCCCAACTCCACACAATAAACCAGATACTTAAGTCCGAAGGGGGAGCGTTCTGGAGCCGGGCTAGACACTGCGCTCGGACCCTATCTCTCTATCCTGATAAGGGGAAAAACACGAGTTAGGGTGTCTTCCCGAGCTAAGAGCCCTCTCCCCGGACAGCACGCCAAATACGCATATTTTATTCAGTCAAATATCTGTAAGTGTGAACTCATGAAATTTATAGTTTGTGTAAAGTGATGTAAATAAACTGTATAGTATACTATGAACAGGGATACAATCAACCAGCTCAGTCGTCCCTCCATAGTAAGAAGCGGCATTTTGTGTCTGCCGGTTTGTTTACTTGCAGGAGTTCCATTGGCATTTTCCCGCACGTTAATTCTGACCAATCGAAACACAGTTTAGGAAATACGTTCAATAACATCTGGCCAATGAGTGATGTGGATTTTGTCACATGACTGCATTTTGGTTCTTTTCAACTGGTTCGGACCAAAGCAATCAGTGTGGTGTAAAAAGGACCCAAAACGGCAGAAAAATTTGTTGCCCTTTGGCCGGACCAAATGAACCAAACCACAGATGAGAAAGCACTCTAAGCTACATATTAGGCTAATCAAGTATTTGTCTTAGAACAAATGTAGTCAAAGGCTGCTGAAGCTCTGTTTGAAAGGCACTTGAGATCAAATATATTATGAACTTGTTTGGTATTTTTCTTTTGTATTTTTCTGTTTGGTGTAGAAATGTGTATATTCCATACAAAGTCAGAATCAGAAAGAGCTTTATTGCCAGGTATGTTCACACAAACGAGGAATTTGTTTTCGTGACAGAGCTTTTACAGTGCAACACAATTACAGAGACAGGACTAAAAAACAACAAAAAAAAACAGATAATAAATATATTTTTAAAAGTAGTGAATGCATATATACAAATTCACAAGTGCATGTACAGGTGTATTACTATATACAACGGTATATGTGCAGCTGTTATGTGCAAATTAGCATGTAAAGTGTGTTGTTAAATAAGTGTATATGTGTATAAAAAGTGTATAGCAGGTAGTGATGTTGGTTCCACAATTATTATCATCAAGTGTTCATGAGATGGATTGCCTGAGGGAAGAAACTGTTTCTGTGTCGGGCTGTTCTGGTGCGCAGTGCTCTGTAGCGTCGACCAGAAGGTAAAAGTTCAAACAGGCAGTGTGCTGGGTGTGAGGAGTCCAGAGTGATTTTGGCAGCCCTTCTGCTCGCTCTGGATAAGTACAGTTCTTGGAGAGTAGAGGGGGTTGTACCAATGATTCGCTCAGCAGTCCGAACTATTCGACGTAGTCTTCAGAGGTCGGATTTGGTTATTGATGTGTAGATGACTGATTCAATGATGATGAAGTATGCAGCTGATTGGTCCAGTTCTTATCACATGACTCAGTGCACTCGTGCCATTCTTGTTGTGCCTGGAAAGTGAGTGCGTAGTGCTGCTTGCGCACCGTGTGCACGCCCATGTGCCACCATTGGAAATAACAAACTTGCGCATACAAAAGACGGGATATGTGAACGGCCCTTAATTAATAGCCTCAGCCATAGTTAAAATCAGCCTTTAATCCAGTGTGCATGTGTATTTTGTACAAGCTCTGAACGTTAAACTAGTGCACAGTTGGCATAACTTTGTTTAGTTGCAGCAGTTTGCAGCGGTGTTGAGAAGTCTTTACGATGAATTAACCTTGACGAATTAAAGCACGGTTAATAGTGAAATTGGTTAATCGTTGCATTCCTAGCGCTTAGTCTTATACAAATATCAATTCTCAAAGATTGCTCTCAGTAAAACAAAAGCCTAATTATTTGTGCTTTATCAATATGCAGTAACATTTACTCACTTATTTACTCTTCATCAAGTGGCTCCAACCTTTAGGAGTTTCTTGCTTCTGTTGAACACGAAAGAAGAAGTTTTGAAGAAAGCTGATAACCTGCAACCATTGACTTCCATAGTAGGAAAAACCAATACTGTTTCAACATTCTTCAAAGTATCTTTAGTGTTTGAACAAACGAGAGTAAATGATGATAAAATGTTTATTTTTGGGTGAACTATCCCTCATTGAATGCTGATGACCATTTTCTTTACAGCGTTTGGGAAATGTGACTTTATTTTAGTCTAAAAAATCACAGTAGTTTTACATTATGCTGCATTCAGAGACAACATTCATTATTTATTAAATTGTACCCTTCACAAATGTAATTTATCGTGATTATAGATGTGTGTTTCCTCCTCGCACGTGCCAGTCTGTGTGTTCAAGGGTCATGATGCACCCCCCGCTCTCTGCAGCAGCGTTTAATGCGTCCTTTTACTTAGCATGAATTCATCTCGCTACAGCATTACGTCATCCTCTAGCACTGGCAGGCTTTATTTTTAGCCAAGAAACGCAATTGGCCAGCAGGTAATTAAATTACAGCCCTCTTGTTTGGTCTGCGTGATGGATGGTCAATGAGCGGCTGTTCTCCCAGCACTCTGACCAATGACAGTCCAGCTGAGACTCAATCCACTGGGGATCCTCTGGAAAAACACATGCGTTTGTGTGCGTTTGTACTTGTTTTTATATCCCAGTGTGGGGGATAGTTAGGTAGGTATATTTGTCTCCTTAGCGAAATTGATTTGTGGCATTATCAGCAGACATCCCACACCAAACAACAGGACAAAGACAACATGGTCACATTCAACAATAAACCTCTCAACTGACTTCAAACTTCTGTGTAAGATTATTTATCAGTCTTATTGCGTGTGGGACAAAAGAAAACCCTGTTTTTCATACTGCAGGAAGGCAGTATCTCCCTCCAGATGGCAGTAAGTCAAATGAAGAACTGAGTGGGTGCATTGTGTTAGCCATAATAAGTCTTGCCTTTATGACCACTCGTTCTTTGTGAATGTCTTTCATGCTTGATAATTAAATATCTCCAGTTTACTAGACTATTCTGACTGGTGACTATTCTGCTTAAACACATTTTTTGAGACTCAGTGGCATTAACATACCAGCAAATACTGCAGAAAGTTAATATACTTTCAATTAGGGATTCACCGATACCATTTTTTGGCATCCAATCTTGATACCAAAATTCTCATATCGACCAATACAGATCCGATTCAGATACTGTGCCATTTTTTTTTATTTTTTATTTTCTTTTTTTTTTTTTTTTTACATAATACAGTTTCTATAGTTCTGGTGATAAACTCAAATAATATATCTTCTTTAGTAAAAAATAGCAGACCCATAGGCCTACTGTATATTAGGGATGCTACAATACAGTTAGCCTACGGTTCAATACATACCTCGGTTTTTTAACACGGTTTTCGGTTCGGTTCGGTTCTGATGGCTTGACATGTGTTTTTTGTTTTTTTGTTATTCTATGCTTAGGCAATAGGAACATTAAGAGGTTAAGGAGAAAAAAATAATAAATCCTGCGTTGGATGGCAGAGGGGTGTTGCGGTCGAAGGACGAAAGTAAAGAGCGTGGGGGTGTTGCGGATGAACGTGAAGAGGGTTGGGGAATCGCGGAAGAAAGTGAAAGTGAACGGCGGACGTGGAGGAGGGCGGTTGAGAAGGGGGATCGGTAAAATGAGGTGCCGAATCCAGCATGTACCGGCACAAATTAAGCCCTGGCTATTGACCTTATTCTTCAATGCGGAAGTGCGCTCGTTTTTGCGATTGTTTTAGAACTTCCGATTCAGTTTCCTATGGGAGAAATGACTAGGAATAATAAACGGCTGAACCAACGGCTGAACGGCTGAAACGGCTGAAAACGGTCAAACTACTCGCTCTACAATCAAGTGTTTGCATGATTGTACAGACAAAATAGAATATTACAATAAGAAAACCTCAGTTTGCAACATCAAGCAGCAGAACGAGCTGTTTTTAACGTCTAAAAATGAATAGAAGTGAATGAGACCGGAAGTCTCGAGCCAAAATGATTCAAATGGCTGTGCCTGCTCGTACGCGGAGAATAAGGTGAATACGTGAATGCAGTGCACACGATGTCATTTTTTTTGCTCACTTGCTATATATTTGCGGGGAGGAGTTTCCTTAACTTAGCTCGTAGACTTACAGGCACGCACAAACAGTCAATTCGGCGAGAAATAAAACGCACATAAATTATTTAAACCTAAAACCGAAAAAACCTCAATACACAAGTGCGTATTAAACCGTGGATGTCGTACCGAACGGTTCAATATTATATTGAGAATTGTGGCATCCCTACTGTATATAATAGACGACCCAATCCAAATAAAAACATGATGCTTGCTGTAAACTAGGCTACATTATTTGAGCATTCGTTACGACATTGATGTGATCTGTTGTGGTCCAGCTTGTATTTTCTTTTTTAATATTTTGAAATCTGTAATAGGCTACCACTGTTGACCCTAATAATTGGTAAAATAATCAGCCTTCCCACATGGAATCTGCGTGCGCAGAAATCCACAGATTACATAAGCTTGCAGAAAGTCTCATTCACATAAAGGTTTCATGACAGTCTTATGAACACCCCTTCAAGTAAAGTGTTACCAAAATAACAGTCTTCATTGTGTAAATATATGCAATTAATGTTTGTTAAAGCTACACAGTCCCAGGCCCTATATGCACTTGCAAATGATAAACTTTGTCTCTGTTATGGTTAAGCTCCACAAATGACGTGTTTTCTGCTTCAACATTTCTGTTATTGCAGATGTGCATGTTGTGATATTGACGCAAAAACACTATATTGTGCAGCCCGACAGATTAAGAGTCTTATTTATCACATTCAATAGTGTTTACTTGCGTCAGTGAAGTAATATTTGTATTGCTTTTCTTTAAACGCAATCATAGTATCAGCCCAATCCAATAAAACACATCACCTAATAATTATACTGGTATAATAATGCATAGGCCAAATACAGTACATAATGGGTATTTTTAGTGTATTGATTATTTTAAACTGGCTGTTATCTTGTTTGCTGTTAGTTGTGTACTTTTTTTTTAATAAGTGAAAGAATCTACGATAATTTAAGGAGTATTGCCAATATAAATGTCATTTATGCACGTCTGTTTTTACTTTTTACAGGTTTTCTGCTTTAATTTCCCCTTTTAAAGCACTCCAGCTGCTTACTGGCTACATTTGGCTCGAAACAACTAATCGTCTTACTGTAGATCTACAGTATATCTTCAGTGTGAATGATGCTTTTCTATTAAGCGATAATATTAATTGGCTTTGGCAAATCTATTTATTTTTCTGGCTAAATATTTTCTTAGTTCTTCCGAGCTGTGGATGGTAGTTAAGATTGTTCATTTGTCTTTTATTTTCTGTGTTTTGCTGCTATGGAAATGGACGCCATGGTTGGCTAGTCAGCGAAACATTCACTGTAAAAAATGCTGGGCTTCACACAAATGTTGGGACAACATAAAGGAATTAAGTGAGAAAAAAGCAAGACTTCGGTTGTTTCAGCCCATTTTAAACATGTTTGAACAAACAGCAAGCATATCATTTTTTGGAGTGTTCATTGAAAGGGGACTGGTGTACAGTGACACTTTTTTTAAGGGTGTGGAGGATAAATTCAGAGCCAGGACTTTTTTCTTCTCAATATAAAAAAGAAGTGGACAGAGTGAAGACTATAGAGATGTGTTGATATGCAAATTACAGACTAGGGCTGAATTATTAAAAAGGGCTGTTTAAAAAAAAACTGACTTTGCATAGGTGTGTAACTATAGGGTTGGCCCCCGTCGCAGCAGCAACCCGCTCATGAAAAATTCACACTTGGGCCCCGTTTACACTAATGCGTCTTAGTTTTAAAATGGCATTTTAGAACGAAAACGATCCACGTTATGTGATCAAAAATCAGTCATGAGGTCTGGAAACTAAAAATGTTTCAATTGATATATAGTTTGTCATGATTGCTTGGTTTAGACTACAATATTATGGTTAAAAGATAACCGTAAATGGTCCCACAGGTTGTAGGGTGACAGTAAATGTGTTTTAATCTATTGCTCCTCCTACGTAACAATAAACAGTGGTAAAATATGTATTTAGAAGTCTTATGCCATTCCAACAATATATATAGTTTGTCATGATTAGATTA
Source organism: Danio kyathit (assembly GCA_903798195.1). Taxonomy (NCBI): domain Eukaryota; kingdom Metazoa; phylum Chordata; class Actinopteri; order Cypriniformes; family Danionidae; genus Danio; species Danio kyathit. The sequence continues at coordinate 59,039,688 of LR812535.1, forward strand.
GGATTTAATTACTGAAAATGTGATATAATCTTAAAAATTTAAAACGTGCATAATATAAAATTTGATTAAATTTCGCAATGACTCCACAAATCATTGTGCATCCTGTAATGTGACTATTGTTGATGCTGAAATGATATATTACTGTATTTCAATGCCTTAAGTTTTTCCTCAGTCTGGTTATAGAATTATATAGCCAATGTTTTATTATCTTATTATTTTAACTTTATTTGTCAGTGACAATGTGCATTATTAATACAAAGAAATATGCCAGAGTCAACTATTTTTCCTGCTCTGGTAATGCCTAAAAACATAACAAAATTAATCAATATATAATATAAACAAGCTTCAAAATACATATAAACTTACGACATTCCTTCAACTGAACAATCACTAACAAATTGCTATACCAAAAACTGACAGATAAATATCTCACTCATCTCACTCAACCACATACTGTCAGACAAAATAATCAATAAATATCAATACGCAGACAAAGATGATATAAGAGAAACGGTATTATATATTAATACTATATACTATAATATTAGTATTATATATTAGAGATATAATACCGTTACAGTCTTGTAAACACCATATATTCAAGTTCAATCCAATTCTTTCATGTAGAGTCTGAGTAGGAAACGAAGCTCCACTTTCACAGTCATACACACACAAACAAGGCAGAGAAACTGGATAGTGGCTGCTGAGGGGAAAACACTTTCCTTTGTCTGCTCTCATGCATACCTGCGTTCTGACATCACTGATGGAGAGACTCCACCGGTCCACCCCACATTCAGTCAAGCCCCAAGTCCATTCCATTGGCTCGTTATTCACACCAAAATCTGCAAGAAGAGTTATGCTAATCGCAAAAGAGTTTTGAGACAATTTTCAATCAATTTCCATAAATGCAGCATGAACTAAATACAAGACGTTTGCACATACAGTGAGTACTTGAAGCCCTACATACTAGGGCTGAAGGATATTGGGGAAAAAAAAATATATATACAGGGCCCGAAATTAACCTTTTTGCTTGGTAGCACCAGTACTACAAGTTTTTTATTAAAAAATTTATTGCATTTGAAATCAACACTAATCAAAACTAAAAAACAAAAAAAAAAATCTGCATGCGCCCACCGGCCCTACTCGAACTACTTGAGTGAGATGAACGATGCTGAGTTAACGATAATAACTGCTGTTTTCACGCGTGGTGTCTGATATTGCACAGATGATACTGACTTATAACTTCTTATTTGCATGCGTCATCTTAATAGCAATAGTTTAATCTTAGTGAATGCAAGCCCTTTTGCAATGGTAACCTTGGTGCCAGTCGCATGACTGACAGGATCGTGACGATTAAATGAAAGATTAAATAATGTTAAAACATCTCGTGGTTAAAATGTGTAGATGTGGCAATTGGCAAAAACTGTTACCTGAAAACTCCGTCCCACCGGCTTCACAGTGGATGCCTTTAGTCATTTTCTTAGTGGACTTTAACCCACTGAAAGTCTTTTATCCACTTTTTGAAAAGGTAAATGGTGGATTAACATTCACCACAAGATCACTAATAAGGCGCGCCGTTATTTGTAACTTTAGGTGGTTTCTAAAACAAAATCTGTCAGTGTTGTTTTCAGTCTCTCCTATCCAGATCTTTACACTGCAGCTGTAGCTCCCTGTCATCTGAACTGAGTGATTGACGGCTGATATTAACCAATGCATGCGCGTCCTGTTCTAGAGCAGTGGGCCAATCAGAAGAGCTTAAACGCGGGGCAAGGATTGTGGGGTTTGTTTACTGCTGCAAGTGACATGTCAGCTGTTTTAAACCATTCCTGAGCGCTACGTTTGGCATTTTTTTTTTTTTTTGGTGCAAAGATGCATTCTGCGTGAATGTCTCCTAAATACGTGCATACAGTGAACATTTTGCAGTGAAAACTGGTCGCACAGAATGTATATATGTATATATATGTATACATACATGACCTTCTTTGCTTTCAGGAGCTTTGATGTGGAGGCTGAAGTATGAGAAGGAGCGCTATCCTGCTGAAGAATTGTCCCTCTCCTGTGGTTTGTAATGTAATGGGCAGCACAAATGTCTTGATACCTCAGTCTGTTGATGTTGCTATATACATACATACATATATATATATATATATATATATATATATATATATATATATATATATATATATATATATATATATATATATATATATATATATATATATATATATATATATATATATATATATATATATATATATATATATATATATATGGTGCTGCCCATTACATTACAAACCACAGGAGAGGGACAATTCTTCAGCAGGATAGCGCTCCTTCTCATACTTCAGCCTCCACATCAAAGCTCCTGAAAGCAAAGAAGGTCAAGGTGCTCCAGGATTGGCCAGCCCAGTCACCAGGCATGAACATTATTGAGCATGTTTGGGGTAAGATGGAAGCACTCATTCACAGGCCTTTAAAACAAATGCAAATAATAAACATTGATTCCAAAGGCTCATACACAACAGGACGTTTTTAGCTTGTGCTCATCTTCAGCGTTTTTGTAGATGTTTTGTACTGTAACTTACACTTTTATTACACTTTTACTCTTGCCTTTTTGCACACCGCATTACCCCCTTTCATTTAGTCATGAGCAGGGCCAAACAAAATCTGAGGATTTTGCTATTTCTGCACAGAATTTGTTAAAATAAAATAAATCTAGATTTATCTAGAATAGTATTAGAGTATTGTAACCAAAAACATAAGAATCTTTTATCTTTTATTTAAGGTTTACGATGCAAATCCAATTAGATCCACTTGTTTGGTAAACAAAGTAAGTCTCTTATATAATATATCCACTAAAAGACAGAAAAAAAAGTACTTTACATTTTACATTTATGCAATTAGTAGCTTTACAAACTGCAATGTACATAAACTGATAAACGTTTGCATATCATTTAATATCACTGAAATAAACATGAACTGAATAAATTTATATTTACACATTTATTTGAGTAAATAAATAGATTGAACGATTGGCTCAAAGATCTGCAGATTTCTGCAACCACAGATTCCGTGTGGGCCTAGATGATGCGTTAAACGTTAGCAAAAAGCGCAAGTGAATAGAGTCCTGGTGTGCACAGGCCTTAAGGTTAAAATTTGAAATGACCTCTGTAGTTAATGTCTGGTTAACTATAATCCCGACTAGGGTTGCACAAAATATTGTTTCAGCATTGATATCGCAATGTGATCATTCGCAATCGTCACACCGCAAGTATACACAATGTTGAGTCTGGATTATATATTCTCAAGTGTTTTTTGAGGCCTCTGACTGTGTGAGGGTTTTAAAAGCATTCAGGTATAAGAAAATGTACCTTTTTTAACTTTGAGAAATGAATAGCGATTAATTTTATGGAATTGTTTATAAAACGAAGACTATGCAGTGTTATTTTACATTTGCTTATTCAATCACTGTATACCTTAAAACATTAAAACACTTTTTATTTAATTAGCATATTTTTCTTTATTGAATTTATCCATGCTTGTAGATTATTATATTTTATGCACTCCCCTACAGAATCTTCCCAATCAATCTAAATTTATAGATTCTTTACAAGCATTTATTCAACTCTAGTGAAATTGTATTCATATCGTTATATATATCGCAGAATTAAAAAAAATTTTGCAATGTGTAATTTTTCCAATATAGTGCAGCTCTAATCCCAACTCTACAGGGCAGATATAGCGATGTGACAATTGCGGATTCACACATTGTGATATCGATGCTAAAATTATATATTGTGCAGCTCTAATATGTACTGTCACAACTAGGCCTGTCACAATAATCAATATATGGAGTTATCGCACAACACATGGACATCAATTCAATTATTTTTAGTGACGCAATATATATCGCCCATACATAAAAACTATTCTAGCAACATTTTACCTGATTGTGCAACATCTCTACCTCTACTGGAGTTGTCAGTATAGTTAAAAACACTATAGTGTTTACTATAAATTGCGATAGTATATTTTCATGTGGATGTTTGACAACTGAAAATAGATCTGGTAGCAAATATATTACTTTTGACCTTTCGCTTTTTTGTTAACAGTAATTATTATTCATTTAGGATATGCGTTTTCACATTCTGATTTCAATGCCTAATTATTGAATTGTTAAAATGACTATAATTAAATTAAATATTCTTAAGAATAAAATATTGTGTGTTTTTTGAAAGTGTACTTGCATTGTGATATTATATTGTCATTCTGGCATTATATAATGAGTGGCATAAAATGGTCTTAAAATGACAATAATATCGTTTATCGCAATATATTTTGGTGCAATATATCGTACGACCAAAAATAGGTATCATGCATATAATAGGTACATGCATATAATCAGTTTTCAAATTTATCACTCTGAAATTCTCTGCTATTTTTTTAATGATGTATAAAAACTGTAGTGAAATGTTCTCAGTGCATTATATTATGTTGTGTTATTAGAATAAGAAAGTCTAGTGCTATCACAACACTACTGCATTTTAGAAAACGAGATACCTATGAATGCTCTGAAGAGAAAGCCAAGTCTGAATGCTGTATCTAATAGATCACTCCGTTATCATGAATTGGATTTTTCTTTTCTGTAGCTTCACAAAAAACTGCAGCACACATCCTGTGTTGTTTTGTGTGCAGCTGTTAGGGGAAAATCAGGTTTAGAGTATCGTACTCCAATTACAATGTGAATCTGGAACAAAGAGACAGGCTTGACCCTGATCTCCTTACTCACACATACAAACGCTTCTCAGTGTTTCACCTCCGACTGCTCCTATTTTTGGCCTGTATGCTGGAGCCTCCTAGTGAATGCCTGGCCCTCTCACTTTTTATCCAGGCCTCCTCTCTGGCAAGTTCATTTTCACACACACAAACACGTCTGACACTTAACCGTGTTTCCCTTCAGTTGACCTCGCTTTCAACTCTATTGCATTGCTGAATGTGCAGCCAAATTACAGGCCCGTTTTAGCTCGGTTACTTTTCATCCCGCTGTCTTCCTCCCTTTCTCACTGTCTATCAGTTACTGTGTTTCCATCCCAAGTTTTGGGATATTGCATAAAATCACTTGTTGGAAATGGCAAGATGCACATAAAATCAATTAAGAGGAAGATTTTTTTTTGTATACAGTATAAGAATGTGGCTGAACCAAACAAAACGTTTGACATTGCCTTCATAGATGATATGGATAGAAAGAAAGCTACTGTGTTTCCTAACCTTGTCCCATTTCTCTGTCTTCATGCAGATGTGAAGAAGGACTGGTCAGATCATGCGCTCTGGTGGGAAAAGAAGAAGACCTGGCTGCTAAAGACCCACTGGACGCTTGATAAATATGGCATTCAGGCGGACGCCAGGCTGCTGTTCACGCCGCAGCACAAACTGTTGCGCCTGCAGCTGCCCAACATGAAGCACATGAGAGTGAAAGTCAACTTCTCTGACCGCGTCTTCAAGGCCGTGTCCGACATCTGCAAAACCTTCAGTGAGTGCTGCCTTTCCTAAAATATCTCTCCATTAGCTTAACTCAATGTTCCTGCAGGTTGCGAAGAACCATAAGTCATGATAATAGTGTTATTTTGATGTACATTAGAGCCCATTCGCCTTTAATGCTGAGCACAGATGTAGGGTTTGCATGGAGAGATGGCAATAAATCAGAATACAGTGGCAACTTAAACGCCCATCAAATATAATAAGAAATACAATTGTTTTGATGCATTTTCAGTTGACCTGTCTAAGGTCTTGTGCTTTTCAAATGGCCAGTAGTCTTTATTTTTGTCTCAACCATGTTACCCTTCTGCTAACACTGAAACAAATACATTTTTACAATTGGAATACACTGTATGGTGAATTGTGTAATAATAAACATTTCAGCCAGTTAGTGTGCTGTTTTGGCAAGAGGAAGGTCCCTCCTGACTAATGTAAAGTTGACATCAGTTTCAAAATGGTAAAAAGGTGAGTGACATAGCAGTGAATCGTTCATGTGCATTTTAACAATTTAGCTGTAGTTTGAAATTATCTTTGGATATATAAAGGCAATTTTCCGAGATTCTGTCCCATAATGTTGTTTAGTATCGTTACAAATAAAACCAATCAATAAATGTTCAGGGGTGTCAGGATAACACCCCTGAACATGAAACAAATTACTGGAACAAATTACCAAAACCGATCAAGGAAATAAAAGACTTAAGGAGGTTCAAAAAAGCTATCAAAAGATGGTTGTTTGATGAGGATAATTAGTTTGCATGGTGGATGAGGATGTTTTTATTATATGTTATTTGATTGTGAATGGGGTTGCAGCTGGAGGGGCATCCGCTGCGTGGAACGTTGGCGATGGACATTGGATGAGTTGGCGGTTCATTCCACTGTGGCGACCCCTGATTAATGGAGTGACTAAGCCGAAAAGAAAAATGAATGTATGAAGCAATAATTGTATTTGTGAATTATTTTGTTCCCGTTTTAAAATGTGGAAGTACTGTTTGTTTTACGCATCATCTGTATTTTGAAGCCATACTTTGTTTTATTTAACAGCGAGGACCACAATGGAAACAAGCCCAGGGCTTTATTGTGTTTTTATCCTCGACAGTTTTTATTTCAAAATGTATGGGATACTTGTATTTTTGTACAGCTTGTTTAAAATATGTCAAATAAAAATTCAATTCAAATTCAATTCAACACTTATATCCATTAACGCAACAGCTCATCTTGTGTTAAATCTTAACGGCTATACAGTACAGGTGTGTTAGTATTGGAATATGGTTAAACCAAAATAATGTGCTTCTGAATTAATACATATTTTGATTTATTCACGTTCACATAGCAGTGTGTCCCAGTTAACCCTATAGCCTTCATTTTCACAGATAACTGTAGAAACTAGACTGTGACTAGACTTTAATTCAGATCAAAATATTTAAGGTAATGTCTTTAATCACCTTGTCAGGACCAAGGTTGTTATAGTTAACGAAAACAAACGAAAAAAACGAAAACTAGAATTTAAAATCATTTTCGTTTACTGAAATAAAAATAAACTAACTGAAACTGTATTGTGTTCATACAAAACTAACTGAAACTAACTAAAATTATAGCTAAAACCTCCTTCGTTTTCATCTTTGTAAGTGTGTTTAATACATAATCTTACTGTATGCCCTTTAGAAGTAAATCTATTTACTTTGCGCTGTCAGGTGTTTGACCCATACGGTAACTCAGAGACTGTAATCCTGCTGCCATTGGCCGGATCACGCCGTTCCTCCTCCAGTCATCCTCGCTGTTGCTTATGCGACAAAAACAACGGCTGGACGTGACAGCTGCACTATGACAACGTTAAATACGACCCCATCAGACACTTAAAAGGATTAATTTTACACATTTGTGTCCAATAATGGGTTTTATTTCTATATTAGGGATTCTGATAATGAATGAATCGTTCTTTTTAACCGGATCTTCTAAGTGAACCGGTTGAACTAGTTCTGAATCATTTGAAACTATTCGCGTCTCCAGTAAGCACTCTTATCCACAAACTACTTACTTTATAACATGCCTGAAACCCCTGACTTGAAATAAACCAATAATATACTGAGTTATTCAGTTATTAGAACAGTACACTGAGATCAGATTTGAGAAGCGGTGAACCGATAATACTGTGCATGCGTGATTCAGCAGATGGTGAACCGAACACACAGTACATGACAGCCTGCTGTCACTGAACTAAACTTGAACAACTGCAGCGCGGGTAAACCGGGGGCTTAAATAAGAGGATCTGGCAAAAGTTTGCCAGTTTCAGAAAGTCATAATGGAGTTTAAATAAGTGAATCATGCTTTAGATGGTTGTACACTTAACTGTAAGAAACTTTTCAGATCTGACAGAAATTAGGATTGCTGGCTACATATTTTTGATAACCTATGTTGAGTCCTAACATGGGAGAATTGTCACGAAAGATCATTAAAGATCCAAACTTCCCATCAGTACTGTTTATCTAACCTCAGAAGCAGCCTTGCACACATACAGTATTGTATTATGTAGGCGATAGTGTTCATGTGTCTTCTGAGTACATGTTTCAAAAAATGTATTGCTGCGTCCCAATCCGCATACTATCTGTCCTAAATAGTATGTGAAAATAGAATTAGTATGTCCCAAATCGTAGTATGTTGAAAAGAGTATGGCAAAAATTCCCAGATGGTTTACTATTTCCGGTCAAAATTTTAAGTGTAGAAGCGTCCATACTCTAACCGCTGATATTGCCCACAGTACACTGCGCGTTGGACGTGAATTCGATTAGAACTACAAAACGCGGGTGAAAAGTGTAAACAAACTACAAACATGATGGACGCACGAGACCAACCGTCAAGCAGAGAGGCTTCGGTAAAGATGTTTGTATGACTGTTAATTAATATCTAGCCCACTGGAGAATATTTAAATACCATTGTCTGTGTTATATTTCATCTGCAACAACAATACTGAACTTTATATAAAGACGTGTTTGGACATTACCGTCTGAATGCAGAATTATCCAAAGACCTGAGGAGATTTCTCTGCATGAAAGACTCGTGAATGGCAGATTATCCTGCTGCTGCTTCTCCAATAAGGTAGGAAATTAAATACGACAAACGTGGATGATTGACAGGGCTCTTAACTAAGCAACACAACGATCTGTGTAACGAGGAAGTAGTGTGTCCCAAAGCTTGCATACTTTTCTGTTACTCACTCAAAAGTAGATATTTTTCCTCCACAAAAAAAGTACATACTTTTAGGGCGTAGTATAAGTATGCGAATTGGGACGCAGCATATCTTTTGTTTTTATTATACAATATTTATTCTGATGATTTTTAATCTTGCACCTAACTAATATCCTCATTTACAAAAACAAAAAAAAAAAAAACAACAAGCAGACAACTAAAACTAACACTGAAACTAATAAAAACTAAACTAAAACTAAGCAATTTCAAAATATAGAAACTAATAAAAACTAGTAAATCTCCCTCTATAAACTAACCCCGAGGCAATTTGTTCCACCCCTCCAAATAGTGTGACCATCAAAAATAAATTTAGTTTAGTCGAAAAACGGCCGCTATACTTATGAAGTGACGTGCGTCTGTTCAATACCGCACGAGCTGCAGTTGAAGGCTGCGCAGTGAGTGAGTCACCTGACATTAAGCGAGCTGTGCGAGCAGCCAAAAACATTTGGATATGTTTGTAGAAAAGGCCTTTTGTTCAATGCGCTGATATCGTTAATAGGGATGCAGTGATTAGCCGATTTCACTATTAATCATGCTTTAATTCGTCACGGTTAATTAATCTTAAAGGCTTCGCAACGCTGTCTTTCTGTTGCACGGAACGAAACTGCTGCAACTAAAAAAGTTATGCCACCTGTGTGCTAGTTTAATGTTCCGAGCTTATACACCAAAACTAATACACATGCACACTGGATTAACTATAGCAGCGGGCCGTTCACATATCGCATCTTTTCAGCGCGCAAGTTTATTTCCAATGTAAGAATATATGCCAATATGTGTGCGCAAGCGGAGCGACACCCAGTAGAAAACATCTCATGCTGTAGCGTGGCTTTCAGTGCAATGTAAACAAAAGATGTGTTAGACGAATTATTACAAGTTCTTAAAATGATTATGCATGTATGAACGCAGATGATAACAACAGTTCATTTATAATACTTGGCTAATATAAAGCTTAAATTTACATTAGACGTGATAACCGTGAAACCATGATTATACTTCAGATTATATAATCGTACAACCAAACTCTATAGTTGTTGAGTTCATAATTGTTATGCAGTTCAAAACATATAATATGAATGTGTCTGAATGTAGAAGAAGCCTACTGAAGCAATGCACTGCTTTTGTTGTGCTTCGAAATACAACATTTGAATGTGTTTGTAAAAAAAGCCACATTGTACAATGCAGTGATGTTATGTAGTTTCAAATACCACATATTAACGTTTTAATGTAGAAAAGTCCAACGTGGGTGCCTTAAGGAGCAAAAATACAACATATGGGCTCTTATATGCAGTTGTGTCATCACTCATATTACAAGTCATATCTCTTCGGCCCCTCATTTGGGATGCTTTTCATAAACTGGCCCCCGTGACAAACTAATTGAATAGCCCTGTGATAGACACTGTAGCTGCTTTGTTGCGTCTTTCATCATAAAGCCGTGAGCTTTGTTTTATAAGATTGTGTCCTGGTAAAAGGACTTGGGGATTACATTTTGAAATGAAGCTAATGTAGCATTTGGCTCAAATAATGCATGCTGATGTGGTGATATTTACTACCATGCAATGCGTCATTGTGTTATTGCTTATTTTGGTACTGTTACTTTGAGGCTTGGGCACTTCAATATGCCAACAAAACACATTTTTGCTATTTGACTGGTCATTTTTATGGTTTTATTTGATAAACACTGAGCTGTTATCAGTGGCCTTTCTTAGACCCAGCGTGCCCTTGAACTGCTCCAAATCCTGTTTTATAAACAGCTCTTATCGATGTTACTGGCTGATGGCTAGTCCATTTATAGAAAACAAGGCCATATGAGCACTTTGAGATTGACAGTACCTGCAGAAATAGACCTTAGACCTGGAAAGTCACATGACCTCCTCTTGCAAATGGATATCAAGTGATTGTGTGTCTCTGTCTCTATGCAAAAATATATTTAATATAATATTAAATTGTTTATTTGAATTATTTAATTACTTTTATTAAACATGTATAATTTGTTTGGTGTTTTACATAACGCAGTTGCATTCATATATGATAAAAGCACTTTGTGGGGCTGTTCACATATCGCATTTATATGTTCGTTACAAATAGGGAGCACTCACGCTTTCCAGGCGCACCTAGTTGAAAACATCTCAACTCACTGAACTAGTGACTTAGGGTGCTTTCACACCTGCCTTATTTAGTTCGGTTGAATCGCACTAGAGTTTGTTTTCCCTCTTGGTGCGGTTCGTTTGGGCAGGTGAGAACGTAGCAATCGCACTCGGGTGCGCACCAAAAAAGCGTACCGAGACCTGCTTGAAGAGGTGGTCTCGGTACGCTTTCAAACGAACCCTGGAGCGGTTCGTTTGTGGTGAGAACGTGATCCAAACTAAAACAGACCCAACCGCAAAAAGTATTGCGCCTTTTTGGACTAATCCAGCTGCCGTAGTGCGATGCGCTGTCTATCTTATGGGGTTTGGAGGAAAAATATTTGTTGACAGCGCTTTACCAACAGTTTTAAACAGAGAGAGAGAGAGAGAGAGAGAGAGAGGGAGGGAGGGAGAAACATTAGGCTACCTGATGGATCATTGGTGATATTTCCGAAAGATGACCATGTCGCAGTTTAGCTAAATTATTTCACGCCTTCTCCTAATGCTTTCGCCAATTGCAGTGCATTAAAACATTGTTTTCCAGCCCCAGCCGCCCTTCATTCTCGAAATGTATAGTTTGTCTAAAGTGATGCATACAAACTACATAGTATACTATGACCAGGGATACTGCGTCAGCCAGCGCAGCGACATTGTGTGTCTGCCGGTTTGTTTATTTGCGGTAGTTCCACGTGAATTCTGACCAATTGAAAAGCAGTTTAGTAAATGCGTTCAATAACATCTGGCCAGTGAGTGATGTAGATTTTGTCACATGACTGCATTTTGGTTCGTTTCAACTGGTTCGGACCAAAGCAATCAGTGTGGTGTGAAAGGGACCCAAAACGGCAGAAAAATGCTACAATGTATCATTTGTTGCCTTTGGTCCGGACCAAATGAACCGAACCACATATGTGAAAGCACCCTAAAACTAGCCTTGCAACTCTGAGTGAGCCTCACTCAGGTGAGTGAGCTTGATAAACCACCTGTAGAAAACGCACTCCTTCATCTCTCTGACACTTTAACTGACACTGGCACCTGCACATTTGCACCAGACACTTCCATACAATCACTCCATATCCCCAAATAAAAATATTGTGCATTTATGTAGTGTGGTTCACACAGGTGAGTGGTCTTAACAAACCACCTGTAGAAACGCTCTTTTCTCTCTCTCTCTCTCTCTCTCTCTCTCTCTCTCTCTCTCTCTCTCTCTCTCTTTCTCTCTCTCTCTCTCTCTCTCTCTCTCTCTCTCTCTCTCTCTCTCAATTCAATTCAATTCAATAGTTGCTTTATTGGCATGACAAATGTTACAATTGCATTGCCAAAGCAGTTCTAAAGTTTACATAAAAAGTAACATGCATATATAATAAAAACAACACAAAACAGTAAACACAGTAAATAGTAGTAGTAAAAAAAAAAAAGATGATATTTATACATAATAATTAAATAAAATATCAACAATACATCGTATTATTATTCAATATATCACATTATTATTCAACATATCATATTATTCGTACAAATCAATACAAAAATAATAATAGATCAGAATAAACTGTCCATTTAACAACCAACATTTTAGGATAAAACAGTAATAAAACAATAATAATCAGTATATTTACAATGATTCATTTATAATAATCTGTGCGTGCGTGTGTGTCTCTTTCTCTCTCTCTCTCTCTCTCTCTCTATTCCTTTATAAAAAAACAAACAAACAAAAACCAGTTGAATATTGTGCATGTCTATTATTTTAAAGAAATTGTAGTAAAGCTGGATCGGTACATTTAAATAGTAAGAATTTGTATCTAAAAATCCATATTAATAAATGTTCTCTTTGATCCCATTGGGGAGAACCACACCGTTTTTGTACTTTTATTTACTATGCTAAATTTATATATATTTTAAACTTCTATGTATATAAACATAAATATTATTAATTCTTTAATATGAAATATTATTAATTATTATACATTATAAATGTGTGTATATAAACTCCTTTTTTTTTTTCTTTTTCTCCCCAAGTATATATAATCTATAGGTTACCACTGTAAGAAAATATCAGCATTCGGTACATACTTTCAGTATTACCTTTACTTAAAATGAGCCGATCTAATCCTGTTTATATGGAAAAAAACCTGCTCCTGAGCGGGTTGAGCTACCAGAACTGTTGCTATGACAACAACTCTCAGATAAGTTTTGAAGAATGAAACGATCCTGGATCATGTCAAATCGTCAATAACCCAATCCAGCTAACTGAGTAACCCACGTACGAAGAACGTGCATTGGGCAGTGCATTTGCACTGTTGACAGTGCATTTGTTTTGCCCTAAAATGAGTCATTGGTAGGCCCACACGGAATCTGCGCGCGCAGATTTCCGCAGATTTTTAGCCCATCATTAATTCTGTTTATTTACTTTAGTAAATGTGTGTATATCTGAATTTATTCAGTTTTTAAATTACACATATTTCACATATTAAGGTTTTAGTTATGAGACTCCCAAAATAATTCCGCAGAAATCCACAGATTTTTACCAAAATTCTCAGCAGAAATTGCAAAAAACGTCCGCAGATTCGTCTGGCCCTACTCATTGGTAATGTTGCATTGTTTTTGCAACGTGTTATGAGCTGTCAAACAGCATGTGTGTACTTTTCCTACAAATAAATCGCTAATTGTGGCTTGTTGCTAAACATTTGCATCTTGTGTTTTATTGATGACATCACCAGCAACTAGTTGACGTCGACTTGACTTTGATAACATAAAAAATCTTAAGTCATTCAACCCCTAATGTGAACAACCCCTAATGTGAACCTATGTCTGTGCATTAAGTAGTGTTGGAAGTTTACAACAGTTCAACTGGCGGCACCTGCAGACACACAGTGAGACTGTGACCGACAACACATACAGTATCATATGCTGTCTGCTCTCTCTCTCTCTCTCTCGCTCTCTCAGCTGCCAGTTTCTTCTTCATTAGTTGGAGTCACTTGGTCATACAGGCGGTGAGAAAAGCAGATATTATTCATCCTCAGAAAGGGACGTGCTTAGAAACGAACTCTTTTAAATGACTTCCAATTACATCCGAACAAAAATGAGTGATGCATGGAGCTCTAATGATTTCAAAGCAGTTATGAATCAAGAAATCCAATTTTGCTTGATCTTCTGACTTGTGAGAGGTCATTGTACTGTAAAAACATCCTGTGGCTTTCAGCACTTCCTCTTAATTCTAAAAGCAGCTTTTATTGAAACCAAACGGCCAAAATGGCTTTTTTTTCAGATTTTTTTCCTTAGTATGATGTAATTGTTTGAGGAAACACCACCGCTGCAGAAATTAAAGCTTTAAAATCATTGTCTCTCTAACACAACGGCCAGTTTGACTATTATCTTTATGTTACGGGTCATTCTGAACTTCTACTAGTCAAAACCGCAATATCAGAGATAGTAACAGAGTTTAGGATATATTATTAGATTTATTCTGCATGAAATCAGAATTCAGATTTATGAGTCCGTATAACATATTCTCTGTAATTTCTCTTGTAATTTGAACAGCTTTTAGTTGAATGTATATTTCAAATATAGCTCTAAAAAGGGCTTGCCGATTAATTGGTAAGTAATCGAAATCGACATTAAGAATCTATAATCGATCAAATTTTTCCAGGTCAATTACTTTCCCTACCGCGTGTGGAGTCACGTGACTCTGTTAATTAGTCACCACAATGCATTGTGCAAGCTCTGTGATTGGTCGGTTTGGTATCGGTGAAGAGTGAGGGCAGGGCATAGAGTCACAGGAAAGCCGATGGAGCGAGTGTTAACAAGTGTCGAGTCCCGAGGAGGAGCTTTATATGGAAACTTTTGTTTTATGTTTACCTTATGATTAAAGTTTTGCACATCTGTCGGTTCTGGACGATGCACCCATTTTTGAGCCTTTACTTTGCACAACATTGACGATGATTGTAAACGGCGTCAGAGATGCCTTGAGATGGCAAATTTTCCATTACATTAAAATGATTATTTACATTAAAATATTTGTTTACAGAAGATGCAAGAAATGCAGTGTTTAAAACATTATTTACAGGATATACAAGAGTTACTTTATTTAGAAGAGATACTGCTTATTCTCATAGCATGATGGCCTGACTGGTGAATGGCCAATCATCTGGCCAATTATTATTAATAAGGAATCCTGACTGAAAACACATGAAATTTAACAGATCTGCTTCATCTCACCCACAACAGTAATGTTAGGTCTACCACAGAGTGCTGATGCATCCCAATTTTTGTTGTTATTATTATTATTATTAGTAGTAGTAGTAGTAATTATTAAGTCAGTTCGAAGACTATTTTGAGCTCTTTCTATATACAATAAAAAGTGTTATGGATTTTTTTGCAAGTTCAGTACCATCAAATTGGTCTTAAATTTCAATCTTTGTGGTATTGAAACCTCTTAAATATAACTCCTAAAACCTGCAGATACCCCGCTTGCAAAACATGATCAGTTTAAATCATTGCGTGGGTGTTTGAATTGAAATCACAACCTTTTAATGAATAAGCATGCTGCTCTACCATGTTTAAAATTAACATATCATTTATTTGATGAAAACATTTCAGTGCCTTTCACGTCAGTATGTAATTATGTTAATTTCATTCAACTGTATCTACACTAACGCAATAAAAAAATTAGAAAAGAAAGCGAATGAGGGCATCAATTTACTGTCAGAAACTGGGGAATAAAACATGCAATGCCAACTGTATTAGATCCTACAGTAATTCTGCAAGCCAGTGTAATGATGTTTTTACCACGTTTCACTACTTTTAGAGTAGCTTCAAAATAGAATAAATGCAATTCATGACCTCTTTAAACCCAATGTAAAGTCCTAAAGAGTTCATAGTCATGAGCAAGCTGGACATTTGAAGAATCCACTATGGTTTTCTAGGAAATTAAAAATGTAGCAGTGGAAAGGTTTTTGGTGCTTTTGGGAATTGTAGCTGCCCATATAATGGTTGCCACCACCCGTGAGGTGAATCTGATCCCATTCATCACAGTGGTTTCTGGCCACATTCCTGAAGTGCCCCCAACAGTGCACATCTGCATCAAAAACACCTGACTATCAACTCATTAGCAGAGAATAAAGGTTTGATAGATCAGCACTTTTACCTTTAGTCTTCTGTTTTCTTCTTTAGACTTGGGTGCTCATTTAGAAGCCGTATCAATATTCAGCGTTGACTTCTTTGTGGTGTTTTCCCCTCATGAAATGTATTGGTCTGAGTTTACTGTTTATTATTATTATTATTATTAATATAACCTTTATTTTGGGCTGCACAGTGGCGCAGTGGATAGCACAATGGCCTCACAGCAAGAAGGTCGCTAAATCAAGCTCCGGCTGGGTCAGTTGACATTTCTGTGTGGAGTTTGCATGTTCTCCCCATGTTAGCCTGGGTTTCCTCCGGGTGCTCCGGTTTCCCCCACAGTCAAAACACATGTGCTGTAGGTGAATTGGATAGGCTAAATTGTCCGTAGTGTGTGTGTGTGTGTGTGTGTGTGTGTATGGATGTTTTCCAGTCATGGGTTGCAGCTGGAAGGGCATCCACTGCGTAAAAACATATGCTGAATAAGTTGGCGGTTCATTCTGCTGTGGCGACCCCAGATTAATAAAGGGACTAAGCCGAAAAGAAAATGAATGAATAACCTTTATTTTACCAGAAAAGACACATTGAGATTAAAAATCTCTTTTACAAGAGCGTCCTGGCCAAGATTAGACAGTATACATGTCACATGGGTCTAACAGACAACAAACAAAAAACAATTAACAGTTAACAAGAATCACACTTTGACAAACAAACCATTCAAAACATCTACAAGCCTGTGTTTCAATTTCAACATCGTTTATACTCATTATATTAATGAGTGAACAGACTGCGTTTCTCCAGAGCATTTTTGACTAACGCAAGAACTGCTGGTGACGAAACGAGAAATGTGCGGTTTCTCAGTGCACGTAGAGTTATGGCTGTTTGATTTGGGAGCGTTTGCTGAAGGATCTTCTGTTTGTTGATTGGAATTTGAGAGGAGGCGCTCGCTCGCTCACTCCCAGCGCTGACCCGCTGCAGTTCGCTCGCATATGGCTGTAAAAGGGCAGACGCGGGGAGAGAGAGAACTGCCATCTGGTAGTTCTTAAAACCTCTGGAATGCTTTTGCTTTAGTAACACAACTAAACAAGCCATTCCTGCCAAGCCATGAAGCCCCTCCCCAACACACACACACACAGACTCCGTCACACTCGCTTCCTTCAGGACTGTGGAAAATACAGAGAGGGAGAGTCATCCTGCCATAATGTTGTAGAGAATTGAAGTGCAAGAATTTCAGAAATTTGATGTCGAAACGCTCAACACCAGTATTTAAAAAGCCAAATTCAGCAGAAATTGGACTTGAAAATTGTAATAATTGGAGTTTCTTTAATTTGATGGCCTGATTTAGACAACATTAGTCATAGTTTAGAGCTATATGCGGTAAATGCAGATTGAACTGGAGGATCCAGGCATAAGAATACCATTCATTCATTCATTCATTCATTCATTCATTCATTCATTCATTCATTCATTCATTCATTCATTCATTCATTCATTCATTCATTCATTCATTCATTCATTCATTCATTCATTCATTCATTCATTCATTCATTCATTTTCCTTCGGCTTAGTAACTTATTTATCAGGGGTCACCATTATTTCGGCATATGTTTTATGCAGCGGATGCCCTTCCAGCCACAACCCAGTATTGGGAAACATCCATACACACTCAATCACACATATACTATAGCCAAATTAGTTTACCCAATTCTCCTATAGACTGTGTTTGGACTGCGCGGGAAACCGGAACATCCGGAGTAAACCCTCACCAGCACGGGGAGAACATGCAAACTCCACACAGAAATGCCAACTGACCCAGCTGGGACTCGAACCAGCGACCTTCTAGCTGTGAGGAGACCGTGCTTACCACTGAGCCACCGTGCTGCCAAAGAATACTCTTCACTGAATAATGCTGAATATAACGAAATTGAGCGTTTTTGTATGATTGCATTACAAATCAAGCTGTACTTTTATTGAAGCCTTATTATTTCTGTAAGCTTGTTATTGGCTTTGGGGTAGAAATGAAACTTTTTTTTTTAATTTTTATTGTAAAAATCGATTGTTTCGATTAAAGTGTATCATCACCAGATCAGGGTTGTTGCTAGATCGGATACGTTTGCGGCCGGAAGTTAACGAGAATTATTTATGTTATTTATGAAATTTCTGATTTATTGTATTTTATTATCGTCTACTCCCACCCCAACCCTAAACCCAACCGTCACAGAAGCGTAAAAACAGAAGTTGTACCGAGTTTTATTTATCTTATCTATTAAATTACCCAATAAACTGTATTATTTAAACCCTACCCCCACCCCAACCCTAAACCCAACCGTCACATTTCTGTAAAAATATTCATTATTGTTATACAGTGTCATAAAAAAATGCCGCTATATTAATGTAAATATCGCACTTCCGGCCGGCCGCGTATACGATCTAGACTTTACCCCAGATCAGTTTACATCAGTGGTCTCAAACTCAATTCCTGGAGGGCTGCAGCTCTGCAGAATTTAGCTCCAAACACCTCCAACTCACACCTGCATGATAGTTTCTAGTAGTCCTGAACACCTTGATTATTTAGACCAGCTGTTTGATTAGAGTTGGAGCAAAACTGAGCAGAGCTGCGGCCCTCCAGGAATCCAAGTTGAGACCTATGGTTTACATACATCCTCCTTGCACACCTAGACTATATAAGAGGTGGAAATTTGTTAACGGACACTGTTTTGACAGAACACATTCAGTTGTTAACAGTTGAATTCTGACTATGCTGTTCAGTTTTAAATATGGCTGCACAATATATCATTTCAGTATATCACAATGTACACATCCGCAATAGTCCAGTGTCCAGTCGTGATTATAGTTGAGCAGGTACTAGGGCACCTCACTGCCTTTTTTGCGCTTTTTATGTCGCTAGGCAAGACTGAATCAGCTGGGTAATGTGCGAGAGTGTTTCTGTTGATATTAATATAATTTTAATATTTAATAATATTCTGAAATTCAAGATTTGTGAGTAATACAGCCCCGGATAACTCAAAACAGCAACCACTAGTCTGTCCTCCATCTTCAAAAGTCTTCGTTGTTGTCTTGACAGCACAATCACTGCAGCCACCTCAACGGAAACCCCGCCTCTGCTTTCATTCGATTGGAGAATGAAACAGAAGCGACTGACACAACACGCTTTTTCCGCTCTGAGTTGACTTTTTTCAACTGCAAGCGCACGGCGCGCAAGGACAAAAACGCGACGTGCAGCAGGCGGTTAAAGTGCGAGGCGTGCAGGGCGCATAAGCAGTGTGCAAAACGCTCGCTGCCATTAGTAAATCATTCAAAAAAGGCGCCTTCCAACGCAAGAAGCACATTCGGTGTGATCGGCCCCTTAGTATGTCAGGCTGTCTCCTTTTAAGGGTTGTTGTGATTAGGTGAGGTTTATTGATGAATAATTATAATGATTCTTTCTTCCCCAGACATCCGGCATCCTGAGGAGCTCTCCTTACTGCGCAAGCCCCGTGACCCCAAGAAGAAGAAGAAAAAGCTGGAGGATGCAGAGGAGGAGACGCTGGAGCTGGAAGGACCACTGCTCACTCCTGGATCAGGTGCGTCTCATGTCTGTGTTAATGCCCTAATCTCTCTCTCCCAGCAGACATGATGTGGCCTATCAACTCCACTGTAGGACATTTTGTTCCAAAACTCAATAAGTCAGCATTATAGCCCACACGAGACATAATACATCACTGGGTTTCAGTCTAAATGTTGTATCTGGCAACTTGTTTATTCTGATAAAGCTGTTTCATAAATCGTCAGACCATTATGCTTCTCTATTTCCAGAGAAGTCAGCTTTCATATGTAGACAGTGATAGGATGTCGTTTCCTATTCAATTTGTTCATTTTTTTTCTTCTTAATTTTCTTTATTTATTGTATATTATTCTTTTTGAGTTTCATTTCAATGTTTAACTTAAAGAGCCCCTATTTTGCATTATAAAAGGTCATCTATTTTGCTTTTGGGGGTCTCCTACAACAGACTGATGTGCATGCATGGTCAAAAAACACTTTTTTTTTTTTTATCTTGTAAGCATTTATTTTGGCCTAATTATCCCAACGACTCCCATATGATTCGTTCAGCAATTCATTGGTTCCCAAATCCATGCTTTGCGTGAGGCTAATGTGCGCTGATTGGTCTGATGACCCAGTCTGTTGTGATTGGTCGACAGCTCAAGACAAAGAGAAGTGCCCACCACAGCTATGAAGTAGCAGAGTGTATGTGTGAGCCCAATGCAGGAATGCAATACGCTTATTTCACGCGACCGCCATTTTAGAACACGAAAGCGAGGCTGCGGTGGGAAGAAAGCCGGAAGTATAGGATCAGCACTGTAAACATTGCAACAATATGCTGTGGACTACAAACCTCCAGCTGTTGCTGCGATTTCAAAATGCAGAAATGGTGTAAACATCACTTTAATATCATTCCGTTCAGTTTCATTTAAACAATTAAAAGCATATTAGGCGTCAAACAACATCATAATCTCTTTAAGAGTGATACACTTAAGTGTCCTCCTAGACTTCAGTTCATGGCAGCAGGTAAACACCGTGGGGACGCTTCCCTGCTTCAGCCTATGTAACCCGGTGAGTGATAAAACAATGCAGTCCTCTGTAGCACAACACTTTGTGTTGTCTTTAACAGTGTTGTCCTGGTACTAACGTTTTAAAAACGTCCATTTCTCGCTAACATTTAAGCACCGTTGAGAGTGCTCATAAACAGCTGATTTGCCTTAGTATTCACCAGTGCTCAACAGAATGACTGTGAAGGTTATCAGTTCACCGCTCTTCACAGATTGAAAACACACACAGACGGACATTGGAGCGTTTTAAAGCCGTGAAGATCAGTCGATTCATCAGCGGATCGCTCGTCTGTGTTTGCACTCAGTAAACAGCGGTGAGATGAACTGATGACTTTCACAGCCAATCAGAGTGATTTCTGTTGAGCACGTGAACACAATGGCCAATCAGCGCTGTTTAAGAACTCCATGAACAGTGTCTTAAATGTTAACGAGAAATGGACGTTTTTTTTATATTTCATTACGGAAATTCAGTATCGTGACTAGTCTAATATAGTGAAAGACTCAGTTCATTAACTTGAGTTTGATGAATGGCATCTAAAATGTGTGTTTGGGAAAGAAAACGTTAGCTAAGTAGTGCCATTTCCCTTAACTTAGCTGAAAATGAGGTCAAATATCCCTTTTTATTGTCACTATTCATTCAGAACGGACCTTCTGGTCGCTTAGAAGGTGGTGAAATTATAAATTTGTGTCACTTTCTCTTCGCTGATAAGATATACAGCCTGGTACTCAACATTCCTGTGTGACTCAGGCTATACTTCCGGGTTTTTTCCCATCGCAGCCTCGATTTCTGCGTTTTGAAATCGCTATATATTAGCATATGGGAAATACCCAGTGCTGTGGTGCATCCAAAAGTAAGTTGAGATCTGCAAGTTAAAGTTGAAATTGCCCATCTCAGGGCTGCACAATATATCGTTTCAGCATCGATATCGCAATGTGTGCATTCGCAAAAGTCACATCGCAGGATCTGCAATGTGGAATTGGGGTTATAGTAAGTTAATAACAGTGTTATTGTACATTTTACATTACAATTGATTATTCAGTAATATAGGGGTGGAACAAAATGTGGATATGCTGATTTATCGTGATAATTCTGCTCTCGCGATACATTATAGATTTAGTCAAGTATCGGTATTTATATAAAAGATCTGAATTAATTCATCAACCTTGCACTGCTACTGTTTACCACAGTACATGCGGTGACACTTGTCGTAATGGCGGATCGAAAACACATCAATGATGCAATTTCATACAATATGTGTGCTGTTAATAAAAGAAATACGTCTTATAACGTTTTGATGCATTTTTTCCTCTTCATTTACAAATATCATTGAGCATGGTTTTCTGATTTGTCGTCATCGTCGTTATCATTATCGGTGCAAAAATATCATGATAGTATCGTGTCATATTACTGCACCTGTATACCTGACTACTTATTTCACTATTGTTTTGCTCTTATTTATTTATGTTTGCGATTTCTATGATTCGCTCCAAAGTTGACCCGTGGTAACCTTTGATTTGCCCCGCCATCCCATCTGAGAAGAGAGGTAGAATGTTAATGGGATAGTTTTGAGATTGTCAATTCAAATTTAATGTAACCTTCGTTTATTTGTTTTATAGGAAAATGCTAATTAAAATTAAATGCTTTGTTTAAATGAAGTTTAAATTGAAGTCCACTGTGTTATAAATGTGATTGTTTGTTTTTATTGCAGTAAGTTATAATTGAAAAAGTTATACTCCATTAGTTAATACCATTTAAAGTAATGTTTTCTGTTTATATTGAAATATTCTGAAATAAATTAGGAAATTACCCATGGTAACTTTAATGTAATACAGTTTGCTATGTTTACCTTCGGCTCATGGCATTTGATGATATTTGTTTTTAACCCTTAATGCTAAAATGTTTGGGCACCCCTGATCTAAATGAATGATTTTACTCCAAATAGAGCTATTCAACACATCTGCCGAAATAAAATACAATTTCGCAATGTCAGATTTTACCACTATCGTGCAGCCCTGGCCCGACTTAACCCAATAGATTTCATTAGAGTTTGACATAAGCATAACACTCTCTATTCTCTAAACCACACAACTCAACATTGATCACATTGATTAAAGTTACACACTGCAGTGCTTGAGATTTGGGCTCAGTCCAAAATCCCAAATCCAGGATTAAGCAATAGAAAGTGATAGACTCATGTCACACTGCTGCGCCTGTTTGCAATGTTGACTGTGTTTGATGGTTTGAAACCCACGAAGCTCCACAATGCTTCCATGTGTGGTTGAAGAGCAAGAAAACAAAGGGTTGTTATGTTGAAACAGTGCTGAAATGAGAAATGTGTGGGTTGAGAGCAGCGTATCATTTGCAGACCTGCTGCTCTGGCTGTAATGTCGGAGCTCGAATGGTTTAGATTCCGCACATATTTGGTCACGCTGCCATTTTGAAACAGAGCATTGAGCTACATCTCCAGCAACCCCACACATGATGCGCTAAAATCCATTTAGGATGCACAGAGGACGAGGTCCGTCTTCTTCAATAGGGTCTATTGTCCCGGACTCCATGTGAGACGCAAACTCACAACGCTAGTGTAGCATGACTGTGTCTGGGATCTGTTCTCCACTTGTTCCTTCATTACTGCCATTTAAACTCAAGACGACCCTCATTAAAATAGTGCAGGAGCCCTGATGTTTAAAGACGCTGCTTTTGCTGTACAAAAGCTCTTTTAAGATGCCAATCACACCGAACATGCTTTTTCATTCTAAAACAAGAGGATAAACAAACAACAAAATAAAAAGCGCAGAGCACTTATTTTTTATATTGCTATAAAATACGACTAAACCAGCTGCGTATTGTGCGCGTGTGTTGCTGTTGATATTGCTATAATTGTAATATGTAATAACATTGTGAAATTCAAGATTTGTTAAAGGTGCAGTATGTAAGTTTGACTAGGCATTGCACTTTTGGTTCAAAACACACACAATCACAGGCTGCCAGATTGACGACACCAGCAGGAGTGAGCCTGACTATCGAGACTAAAGGCTGATTTAAGTCATATTATAAATAAAAGCAACGGCCCGCGATAGAAGGAATATTTTCCATATTAAAGCAGTTTGTTTTTGTCCTAACCAACAGCTGAAGTTTATATTTTAGAAACGGCTTTTATTTCTTGCAGCTGAACAACAGAAAACTGACAATGATCACCTTGGGTACAGCTCATGTGCTTTATTCAGTGTTAAATGCTAATAATGTGAGTTTGAAAACCATTTTACGTGACATTTATTGTCATACCACTGAAAGCAGCAGCAGATAATTCATCTCAGATCTGGAAAATAAAATGAATCATCTGAAATTGAACATTAGAGCTGACTCAGTGCAAACCAACACATATCAGTGATTCAGCATCTACATTTATTAATGTTAAAGAGGTCTAATGTGTATTAGTTAGATTTTAAACCTTATCTTTTCCTTGGAGTGCAGTGCGTGCACTGTTCTGTGCTTCTGAATGGCTGTATTTTACATTTCTGTCGTGTTTTGTCTGGTGCAAACAGCCAAATTGCTCATCACTGTAAAGCTCATCATGTAGCGCGTTAGGACACGGGGTTACAATGTAACCTGCTCACCTAATGCTTATGTTCGTAATATTTATATTATTTGCTAATTAATAACCACCTCATGTGGAACTCTGAATCTGCGTCTCATTTGGGAGGCTGCTACTGTCCACTGGAGGTCGTCTTTCGGTCACGGATGCATGCTTTCAGAGACTTCCTTACTGAATGAATGAAATACGCGGTTTTTCATCACGGCAACCCGGAGTGCTGAAATATAATTGGCTAAACTGGCATTGGGTGGGTTAAATGACCAAAACAAAGACAGCCGTTTCGGCACGTAATGCACATTTTCAAATCAGAATATCTGCCTTCAGCATTGTTTTCCAGATAAACAAGAATGTTCACTTAGCATCTTTCTTAAATATCTGCAAACATATTACGGTATTTTTATGCTTTAGAAGAGTCAAACACTTACATACAGCACCTTTAAGTCATACAGGTCCGCATAACTCGAAACTAGCGCTGCATGATATTGGAAAAATCTGACATTGTGATCATTTGTTTTGCTGCGATATATATATAAATTGCGATATGACTATAAATTTACCTGATTGTTTAAAAGCTGTATTTGGAAAGATTTCATTAATTTAGATCGACTGGGGTCAATTTTTTTTTCTATGCAGTGCATCTGCATAAAATATAATAAATTACAAGCTTGTATAAATACCGCAGAACCAAAAATAACCATATTCAAGTACAAAATAATTAAAATAACATGGTTATCATCAATGTATAAATCATTTTCTAAATAATATTTGAACATATCTTTATCTTTTAATCTTTAATAAACAATATAATCCTGCGATGTGACTATTGCGGATACACACATTGCGATATCGATGCTCAAACGATATATTGTTCAACAGTGACCACTAGTCTCTCCTCCATCTTTAAAAGTCTCCGTAGTCATCTTGACAACTCAAACACTGCTGTCACCTTAACGGAAACACCGCCTCCACTTTCATTTGACTGACGTAGCCTGACTTGACTGACGTAGCCTGCTTTTTTTCGCATAGAGATAATTTTTTTCAACTGTAGGTTCACAGAGTGCAACAGCAAAAACGCGCAACGCAGCAGGCAGTTAAGACGTGAGGCAAAAAAACACTCACGGCCAATAATAAACCATTCAGAAGAGGTGCCTCTCAATGCAAAAAGCATGTTCCGTGTGATCAGAGCCTTAGGAAACAAATCAACGGCGCAGGAGCTGCCATGAGCAGTTTGGCACTAAAATGGGAAATGAGCCGGAGACCCGCTTCTTGATCCTTTCTCAGAGGGACTTCAGAGTCTTTGAGATAAGAATCAGTTTAATAGCAGCTTGAGCAGGACAGCAGCTCCACCCAGAAGTATTGTTGTTGTTCCTTTCCCTTCCTCTGCGGATCTTCAGATGACTCCATGTGCTCTCTGTGTGTGCTCTAGATGCACTTACTCCAGAGCTACTGTTGCTCACTTTCGCACACTTGGGCAGAAACTAATGTCCAGCTAGATTGAACAAAATGAGAGTTTGTATAACATCATTAGCTCTGCATCATTACTCCAGTATTCAGTGTCACACGGTTCTCCTGAAATCATTCTAGTATTTTAGCGAAATCAACTTTTCATATTATTATTTTGTTGCTTTTGTGGAAATCATGATGCAATTCCATTTTAAAGTTTGCACTAAGTAATATACATGAAACTTTTTTTGTATAATTGATCACCAATAGTTACATATAATTGATGGACGTGTAGCAGAAGGACTAATTTTCATTAAATTGCAATATTAACAAATTAAAATTCTTAATTTGGGAAAAAAAAAATCAAGGGTTCACACTTAGATATTGCTAATTGCAGGTTTGGGATTCTGTAGAGAGAACCCTGAGCTTGGAGATAATTGAGCCCAGGGCTCCTGCCTGGTCAGTTAGCACGTAAAGGGGTCCGAGATCAGGTAGTTCTTGAGAGCTCCTCCAGGTAAAGGAGGAAAAGGGGGAGATAGGGTGGACGGGGGGATTCTTCCTAAACAAAGATAAGTAGTGAGAAAATGGGCTATTTATTGTAGGCTTGAATTCATCTGATTGGTTTATCGCTGATTGCAGATGAGAGACCGGCATTTGTTAATATCATAGACTGTAAAAGATATGGACATAGTATCCGTGACGTCA
This sequence comes from Danio kyathit, assembly GCA_903798195.1. Lineage (NCBI taxonomy): Eukaryota > Metazoa > Chordata > Actinopteri > Cypriniformes > Danionidae > Danio > Danio kyathit. The sequence continues at coordinate 59,066,056 of LR812535.1, forward strand.
CCCGTAGGTTTCTGAAGAACGTAAAATAAGCTACAAGTAGGCGTGGCCAACCGTCGCCATTTCGTTCGCGTGTCTGCGCACTGACCGGTGGATACCAAACAAGGGCAAAGAGGCGGAGCTACAGACGCATGCTAGCATTTTGCTTAGAGGGTCTTTTCTTTGGGAGAAACACTTCAACTTTTATCACCTGCGACTCGTTTGTGTTCTGAACACATGTGCTTGATTGTATATCAATAGAGTGTTTAGTCTTTTAAAAACACTGCTGTAATACATTGAGCCACTATAAGCATTGTTCTTATGACATTTTTTTACAGGAGAAAAATGCGAATTATGTACAATTACTTCAGATATAGTCTGTGTTAGTAAATGCAAGGCTATTGATGAAATCCAGGCAGAAAACTGTATGACAACATTTCAGATGACTGTTCTAGAGCCTACAGCTAATTAATCTGTCAGATTCTAGAGTGCATTACAGGTCTAAAGAACATTATAAATGATAAATGATCTTAAGTAAAACAAAAACATTTATAGAGATGGTATAAGTCCTATCATTTTACTCACCTGGGAAATGGAGGCAGCTTGAACGGTTTGTGAGCACAATTAAGTGCACACAGCATGCCATATCATCTGATAATTGTAGGAAATAATCCCAAAAGGCAACTGACTGTGTAAAGCCACATAAAACAACACAAAAATACCATGTATATGCCGAGTTCAGCGGCTAATCAGCCGGAATCAGCTACAGTGATGTGACGGCAAGACCTAGCTGTCACTCAAGTGGCCACGCCCTTAATTATGCAGACCTAAAATAAACAAAACGGAGTTATAAAAAAAGTTCACCCCCCTCACAGTTGTCATGAAGGGTAATATTAGCTATATACACCAAAATAATCTTTTGTACCAGGCTGTAAACATGTTTTTATTAGCTGTAAAATTGGCAAATTTTCTATTGCAGTCAGAAAACACTTGGATTTCCTGGAGACAGCCCCCAAAGACGAGTCGATGAATTGCAGTTTTAGTTATCTCCCTATTGGCTTCCCGAGCCAGAGAGCAGGAGGTTGCCGCATGGTTAATATAGTAATAATCAGTTTTTTGTTGTTTAAAATAGAAAATAAAGCAGCTCATGGAATTTTTTCACTTTAAGATGGATGAGCTCCCTGCCTGAGCTAAGTTTAATGTCTCTTTTCACTGATGCCGTCTTAAAAAGGAAGCGTATTTAAAAATATGCAACATAAGATCGCTTATTTATTTTTACAAAGGATGTGTTTAAACATCATACGTCTGTATGTCTTTTCAAAGGGATTTTTCCACTTTTTTTTCAACATTTTTGTTTGTTTGCTTTTTGTTTAGTTCTTTTCAGCCCAGGCTTATTGGAAATGCGTGCCCCAGTGTACATTTTTGCTAAATGCTATTGTTTAATGCTAAATGTTTTAGATGACAAATCCACTAACAGGAACTGTCTACATTTTTTTGAATCTGCAATGCTTTACTTTGGGAACTTTTGTTTCTTATACACGTCCTTCTTGTACACAGCCAGGAGAAGGCGGAGCTTGTTGTACAGATCAGCTAGCGAACCACTGACCTAAACCCTTCCCTAAACCCAACTAATCGTGTTTTCTTAAGCAGACATAAGAGAAAAGTAGTGCGACCACATAGTTTACCTTGATTTTACATTGCTTTTATCACTTTCGTGGAAGTAGTATGCTTCACCAGACTCGAACCAGAGTACAACAAACACATAACCGTATGAAGTGAGGTAGGAGCAAGTTGACCATGCCAGAAAAATTGGCCATATGAAGGTAGATAGGTGACGGAAACATATTTAATTACAAAGCACAAACAGCGTTGTTTTGTGGCATTTAATTGAACAAAATAATACTTCATTCATTGAAAATATGTTCCTGTAAACATCATTAGTGTGAAAAGGAACAAAAGTTGTTGGTGTCATACTGCCCCCTAGTGTTCATTTTACCTACAAACTGCAGTCAAACGTATATTGTACATTGTAAGCATGTATTGCAGAAGACTGTATTCCCAATGAGCCTGTGTTGATTCTTTGTGAAACTCTGTTTACCTTGAATGTCTTTTCTGATTTTGCATGTAAACACCTTCCTGTCCTCCAAACTGTTAATCTATCCTCTCATTCCCCCTCTTTCTCTCTGTTCCTTGTACACGTCTTCTGTTCCTCAAGCCTCTGATGTACTTTACATTGGACCGGTGAAAGGTAAGGCTCGCTGTTTTCTGGCTTCCTGCATTGCTTCCTTCACCGCTGAAGCAGTCACATGACCACTGCTGCCTCTGGTCACCTGACACCTCAGCTGACGAGGGTCATGAGATCAGTGCATTCCCACACATTCCCTGAGTTTTGCTCACTTCATCCTCAAATATACGCAGGACTAGAGATCAAGGAAAAGAAGGAACTCTGAGATGCTCAGCCAGTACTGATGGTCATTCACAATAAGCAAGCAGGTTTACCAAAATATCATCTTTAAAGGCCCTGGTATACTTCAAACTAAATCAAAATAAATCTGCACAATATATTGTTTAAGGATCGATATCGCAATGTACTCATCTGCAATATTGAAATCGCAGGATGCGCAATATTGAGTCAGGATTATATTTGACCAGTTTAAAACGTTCAGGCAAAAGAAATAGTACTATTTGTAGCTTTAATGATTATTCATTTAATTGGATTATTTAAACAATAAAGACTAAACAGTGTAATTTCACATCGATTTTTTTTCCATTTCTGTACCTAAATCCTTTTAGACTCCCCAGAAAACCGTACAGCATTGTTTATTTCATTTTTGTCTTTGCTCTATTGTATTTGCCTATGTATTTTTAAACACGATTCAGTCCACAACAGAATTATCCCAATCAATGTAAATGTCTGAATTCTTTCTAAATAGACCTATTGAAGTCATCTGGTGAAATAGTTTTCAAATAGTAATATAAATTGCAGAAAAATTTTATATTGCAATATCAGATTTTTCTAATATCATGCAGCCCTAAACTGAAATGATGTAATTTCGAACAAAATCTGGCCAAAACGAAGTTCTTTATAGGTTCATGTTAGCAGTTAAATACAGCTCACCAATGAAAACTTTTTGGGGGAGTTCATTTTGGCCCTAAACCCCTTTAAGCTGCCATTGGTTTGTGACGATTATGCGGTCAATGGATGTGTTCTGGAGCACTGCCTTCTTTGACGTGTTTTGTATTCTTACAGTTCAGAGTTAGACAAAAGAAAAACATACAGCACAACATAAAATTAGCAACATGAATACACTGGATGGTTGAGTAGCAGAGCTGATACAGATGTATCCGCACCTGTATGACCACCTGTGGAAAGAGGGTTTCCACACTCCACACTACTGACAATTGTAGGAAATAATCCCAAAAGGCAACTGACTGTGTAAAGCCACATAAAACAACACAAAAATACCATGTATATGCAGAGTTCAGCGGCTAATCAGCCGGAATCAGCTACAGTGATGTGACGGCAAGACCTAGCTGTCACTCAAGTGGCCACGCCCCTAATTATGCAGACCTAAAATAAACTAAACGGAGTTATAAAAAAAGTTCACCCCCCTCACAGTTGTCATGAAGGGTAATATTAGCTATATACACCAAAACCATCTTTTGTACCAGGCTGTAAACATGTTTTTATTAGCTGTAAAATTGGCAAATTTTCTATTGCAGTCAGAAAACACTTGGATTTCCTGGAGACAGCCCCCAAAGACGAGTCGATGAATTGCAGTTTTAGTTATCTCCCTATTGGCTTCCCGAGCCAGAGAGCGGGAGGTTGCCGCATGGTTAATATAGTAATAATCAAATTTAATATTTCAATATCAGATTGTTCCAATATCATGCAGCCCTAAACTGAAATGATGTAATTTCGAACAAAATCTGGCCAAAACAAAGTTCTTTATAGGTTCATTTTAGCAGTTAAATACAGCTCACCAGTGAAAACGTTTTGGGGAGTTCATTTTGGCCCTAAACCCCTTTAAGCCGCCATTGGTTTGTGACGATTACGCGGTCAATGGATATGTTCTGGCGCTCTGCCTTCTTTGACGCGTTTCGTATTCTCACAGTTCAGAGTCAGACAAAAGAAAAACATCCAGCACAACACAAAATTAGCAACGTGCATACACTGGATGGTTGAGTTGCAGAGCTGATACAGATGTATCCGCACCTGTACGACCACCTGTGGAAAGAGGGTTTCCACACTCCACACTAACAGCACAATCGCGTCTGATAAAGTTATAAACATTGATCCATTCAGTGTCTGTTCATGGCAAACATAATTAAATTCAATTCACCTTTATTTCTATATCGCTTTTACAATGTAGATTGTGTCAAAGCAGTTTAACATAGAAGATTATAGTGCATTGAAACTGTGTCAGTCCAGTTTTCAGAGTTGAAGTTCAGTTCTGTTCAGTGTGGTTTAATTTTCACTGCTGAAAGTCCAAACACTGAAGAGCAAATCCATCGATGCGCAGCTCCACAAGTCCCAAACTAAGCAAGCCCAGTGGCGACAGTGGAGGAACAAACTTCACCAATTGACGAAAGTGAAGGAACCTAGAGACAAAACCTAGAGAGAAACCAGGCTCAGTTGAACACGACCATTTCTCCTATGGCCAAACGTCCTGTGCAGAGCTGCAGTCTACGCGCCAGGGGCTGGATGTTTATGAAACCGTTCTTCTCTCCCAGCCGCCATTGTTGTTGTGTTTAACAAAGTACACTCAAGCATTGCAGCACCTTTACAACCCAGCCCACTGCACTTTGGTGGGTGTCGGAAGGTTTGGAAACAGTATATCGTCATTCAGCCTTTTCAAACTTCTTTTTGGCATCAAACGAAGACTGAAAACGAACTTTGTTTTGAAGTATACCAGGGCATTTAGTGACCCCGTAGACCCCAAGATCGTAGTTTTTGATATATGGTTTGTTATGATTTATTCAACGTATGGCTGAGATACCGCTACACTGTAAAACATTGATTAGTTGACTTTAAAAAAAGTGAGTAAACCTGTTGCCTTTTAAGCGATTAGTTGACTTTACTTAAAGTGTGTATTAAGTAAATGAACTGTGCATAATTTTAAATTGAGTCAACACAACTCTTTCACATTACAACAGGTTTACTCAATTTTTAGCTTGTTGCTTTTAAGGCAACAGGTTTACTCACTATTTTAGGTAAAATAACATAGCTTTTCACAGTGTATTTGGAAAATCTTGAATCTGATGGTACAAAGATATTTAGATATTGAGAAAACCACCTTTTAATTAATGCAAATTATGTTCTTAGCAATGCATATTACTAATCAGAAATGGAGTATTGATTTATTTACCATAGAAAATTCACAAAATATTTATTTACTTAATTTTCCAATGATTTTTGAAAAAATAATGATCTAGAATTTTGACTCTCACAATTTTATTTTGCCTATTAGCAAAAATACACTCCTGCAACTGGTGTTGTGGTCCAGGGTCACATATTAGGATGTCCATGTTAGACCATTTTCCCAAATGAGGAAAACAATCTCATGTGAGAGAAAACTTGGGAATGGCATGTGTTTGAATTGAATAGGTTACATTTGATGCATTTTCAACAGGAGAAAACGTTCCTGCTACACGCTGCTTTATTTCATTGAAGTGTTTTGAGAGAAATAGCGGCACCTGCAAGGCAGATATGAAGAATAGAGGGGAAGTCAAATGAAGTTAAGCTTCGAGAGATTGATAGTGAAATAAACACACATTCAGTATGCAAATTAGGAATAGATTGCTCACCTAAAATTGTGCCACAGAAACACTATTATATCCAACTTGTAAGCTTGCAGTCTAAATTGAATGTGATGAAGCAAGCAAACGTCTCCATTTTGAAGATTCTGATAAAGCTGGCAAATGCAGGAATGTCAGGAAAGGAAGCTTTCTCCAGCTCTGCCGGATATGCTCAAATAATTGTAGTATATTTAATTTTTTTTGGCCAAAACTGACACTTTTGTTGCATTAAAATGTTAAATCATTTGGAACATTTGAAAATCTTTAGTGATTTATTGTATTTCATGAATAAATTCGATGTTACTACACCAATGTTTTTAAGTATTAACATCTACATTGTACTTTTTATAATAGACATAAACACCATGAAAAACATGTAATGAAGTGCCAAAGATCTTCACAAACAGCTTCTCTACAAGCAGAGAAACATGTAAATATATAAATAGAAAATGCTCAGTTTCATTCACACAACTACTAAACACCACCATAGTTGCATACAAGACACTTAAATAATGCAATAAACACTGTTTATCAATATTAGATTTTCGATAAATCTAACATCTTATCTCTCTTGAGGAAAAAAAAAACATAGCAATGTCAAACAATAAAAAGTGAAGTGTCATGCAAGAAATTCTTTAAGTTTTTGTATTATTATTTTTTACAATTAAGATCGTTTTTGGTTTTTACAGTGTGTGGAATTAGAGTAGAGTGTGAGGATGTTAATGGAAAAGGGCCATTGATGACTTTCAGACACTTTAAAAAGTTACATACTTCATAATAGGGAAGAAAAGATGATTGCAACTTCCTCTTCATGCTAACTTCAAAATTCAAATACAACAAATCCATAAAAAACTAAAACAGTTGCACTTTTTAGGCTGAAAGTATCCTAAAGTTAGTCTTTAAATTCAAGACAAATTTATAAAAGTTAGCAAGAATTGAATATAAGCTGCCTTGCAAGCGCTGTAATTTCCGGTTTGATTAGCATCCGAGTCTGACATTTGGCGTTTGAGCGAGTGAATGTTCCCTCACCCTCACTGTCTGTTGATTTGTATGAGCCCACAGACACGAGTCTGCAGTGAAGCATCAGTGTGATGTTTGTTTGTGCATTAGAAGTTAATTTGACATTCCTCAGCAGTGCGTAGAGTCAAGTAAACATCCTAACGCTGCCGATGCTCCGTTCCCCAATGGGAGTGGAAACCCTTCCTGAGAAAGACTCCCCCGCGTCCCCTCTGTGTTTTCTCATGACCTCTGAAAGCCCACCAGCTCTTCCTGCCTCTCCACATGACAGTGGCTTCACTTTGCTTGAGCGCTTCTGCGTTGATCGAGCGCTTGCTGAAGAATGGGATTTTTTTTTTTCGTGACTGTAAACACGTTTGTAATGTTGGTGGTGTTTCCCTGTAAAACTGCGTCTTTGCACAGCTGGCAGAAGGGGACTGGGTTTTCGCTAACATGACTTGACGTTGTTGATCTAAGGACAGGCATTTGGTGTGGCTGTCAATTCTTAACAAGCGTTCATTTGGCATGACCATGTTTTTAATTCTACTAATCTTAAGGTTTTATTGAAGTAGTGGATTTGTTTGCATTAAAACAATAAATTAATCCTATTATTTATTCCAACCTATTATTTATATATAAATTACACTTTACTAAAAGCACAGAAATCTTTTTTTGTCCCATTTAGACGAAAAACTATTTATTATCTCTTTTTTCTTTAAAAAATTAACGTGTTAATTGTTTAAAAGAGGCCTATGATGCAAAAATCACTTTTGTAAGGGGTTTAAACACAGTTGTGTGTCTGCAGTGTGTAAATATAACCAGCTTCTAATGATTAAAAATGTATTAGTTCTAGGTTTCATAATCAGACTTGATAAAAACAGTCTGCAGAAACACTTTGATTGACATTCACCATTTGTACGTGTCATCAGAGGGGGAAAGCCCCGCCCACTAGTGACCATCTCTCCCTCATTAGCATAGGACGTTAGTCTTGTTTTTGAATCTTCCTCTATGCTGACACACAGGCATTTGTAGCTCCGCCCTCTTTTAAAAAGAGCACAATCTCATTTGAATATAAAGCGACAGTCACCAAAACACCACAATTAGGATCAAAGCCTAAAAGAGCCAGTTTCAGAGAGTTAGAAAACATCATATAAGTCTTCTCTCTGTGTAGTTGTCATATTAAAAAACGCACATCATATTAAAGCCTCTTCGATGTTTCCCTGTTTTCTAGAAAACCAAACGTGAAATCGAGAGAGTGTGATGTCATAAGCATGAACACACACACACGTTTTGTCTCAATAGTTAAAAGTAATGATACAGTTTAACAAAGAGACTTTTATTGACATTTTAGTGGTTTGAAATAATATAATGTATAAGAAATAATATAAAGAGAAATAAGTCTGGACAATGACAGAACATGCACTGGCAGGTTATTAAAAGTTTTTTTGTAGCATAATTTACAACACCAAACCAGACAATATAGAAATCTAAACTATTAACAAATGTTCATAAAAGTCCCTTTTTATTACTTTTCAAGGTTAAAAGTTGCTTAGATTAAGATCTCATAATGCAATTCAAAAGCTAAATAAATGGGGGGAAAATAAAAACATGAATCACAAAATACAGAAAACACTAATTTATAGATCATTTGTACAGTGTACAGCTGAAACTGTAAGTTAGGGTTGAAGTACATCCAGGAGGTTGTTATCACAGAATAAAGCTTGACATGATTATCGGCAGCCTGATGTGAATCGGAACATTATTGTATAAGACTGAAGGGCTTTATTCTACAAAAACAAACATCCTGGATGTTCTTTATCCCGCTTATTACAGGCCAACTTACCACAAAACATAAAAATAAGACACAAAACATTGATCTGAGCCGTAATAGCTTAATACTTTAACAACAAGGCTAAGAGAAACAAAAACAGCTGATAGAGTATACACTAACCTGCACATTATAAAGACACAAGATGGCGCCAAATAGTCAAAAACACAAAGCTGACAGTAATGAAAACAACTGGAGTATACACTAACCTGCACATTATTCAGACACAAGACATCACCAACCAGTCAAAAACACAAAGCTGACAGAAACGAAAACAGCTGATGGAGTATACACTAACCTGCGCATTATTTAGACACAAGATGGCGCCATACAGACAAAAACCCAAAGCTGACAGAAACTAAAACAGCTGATGGAGTATACACTAACCTGCGCATTATTCAGACACAAGATGGCGCCAAACAGTCAAAAACACTAAGCTGACAGAAATGAAAACAGCTGATGGAGTATACACTAACCTGAGCATTATTTAGACACAAGATGGCGCCAAACAGTCAAAAACGCAAAGCTGACAGAAATTAAAACAGCTGATGGAGTATACACTAACCTGAGCATTATTTAGACACTAGATGGCGCCAAACAGTCAAAAACACTAAGCTGACAGAAATGAAAACAGCTGATGGAGTATACACTAACCTGAGCATTATTTAGACACAAGATGGCGCCAAACAGTCAAAAACACTAAGCTGACAGAAATGAAAACAGCTGATGGAGTATACACTAACCTGAGCATTATTTAGACACAAGATGGCGCCAAACAGTCAAAAACGCAAAGCTGACAGAAACGAAAACAACTGGAGTATACACTAACCTGCGCATTATTCAGACACAAGATGGCGCCCAACAGTCAAAAACACAAAGCTGACAGAAACGAAAACAACTGGAGTATACACTAACCTGAGCATTATTTAGACACAAGATGGCGCCAAACAGTCAAAAACGCAAAGCTGAAAGAAATGAAAACAGCTGATGGAGTATACACTAACCTGCACATTATTCAGACACAAGATGGCGCCCAACAGTCAAAAACACAAAGCTGACAGAAACGAAAACAACTGGAGTATACACTAACCTGAGCATTATTTAGACACAAGATGGCGCCAAACAGTCAAAAACGCAAAGCTGAAAGAAATGAAAACAGCTGATGGAGTATACACTAACCTGAGCATTATTTAGACACAAGATGGCGCCCAACAGTCAAAAACGCAAAGCTGACAGAAACGAAAACAACTGGAGTATACACTAACCTGAGCATTATTTAGACACAAGATGGCGCCAAACAGTCAAAAACGCAAAGCTGAAAGAAATGAAAACAGCTGATGGAGTATACACTAACCTGCGCATTATTCAGACACAAGATGGCGCCCAACAGTCAAAAACACAAAGCTGACAGAAACGAAAACAACTGGAGTATACACTAACCTGAGCATTATTTAGACACAAGATGGCGCCAAACAGTCACAAACACAAAGCTGACAGACACAAAACTGGCATGATAAAGCATATACTTGCCTACAAGCAGATATATAGGAATGTGGATGCAAAAATATGTATTTGAACGTATTCACTGATTGTGATTCTGAGTTTCTGGATGAGTCCGTGTTATTCAGTGGTTGTTTTCTAGGAATAACATGCCTTGGAATGTCGCCACTGATCAATCAGAAACAAGTATTCCAGACAGCCGTGTAATAATATAAATGAACATTCATGAGTCTCCAGTTATTAACACCCCACTGGATTTGTGTACTTAGGAGTGTTTGTTAAAAAAAAGGGGGGAGGAGGGGGATTGCTCCAGTTGCTAGGTACTGACTGAAGGCCTGGACTGAGTGTTTGAGGAATGATGCTGCACTAATGTACTGAATGTATGATGATCTGTGTTGATAATAATAAGAGCTGCAGGGTCTGCTGTCGGACACTGGTGTTGCTGGCTGCTGAAGTGCGTGTGTGTTCAGTGTGTGCTCCTGCATGCTGCCTCTACCACAAACGTGCAGTCATGTCAATGAGTGATTATGTGAACAACGGTTTTACATGTTGTTGATGGTGGTTTTCAGTCACTGCATTTGGTAAACTTGTGGAATGGGCGGTGTGACAAAATCTAATCATGGTAGCATTAGTTGATTCTTCATAACCTTTAACCTTGTTCAAATTGTTTTGTTGCATTGAAACAATATCCATTTAGTCTTCTCTAATATTATTATGCAAATCTCTTTATCTTTTTATTCAGTGTGTATCGAACTAATAAATAAGATCAGTGTAAAAACAAAGAATATAGCAGTGCATTGTGGTATGCACACCTTTTACTGCTGATCTCTGGTAAATGGACCCTTTTCATGAATTGTGTTGATGCGCTTTCAAATTTAGTAGTGTTTTTTTAGACGTAAATTTGACCATTTACCATTATACTTTGTGTTGTTATTTTGGCATTACATTACAGAAAACAATCGCGCAACTTAATGAATGGCTTTTTTTTTCACGGTCCAAGCTTGATCTGATTGACTGTCATCACTATAATAATTTCACCAGTAAGAGCTTAAGACACGCCCTCCATAAAGCGTTGACGTCGACGTATTTTAAAAGCACACTACAGTTACGTCCTGTTTGCAAATTAAACCACTTTCTGCTGGTTTGCACATTTCCATTGTCAAAAAATCTCTAAATGTCATTCCGCCCAGACCTTGTTTTCATATGATTGCTGTGCTGCTGTCGCTCCGAGTGTTTACTGATGGACGTCTTTCATTTCAGGCAGCATCTATTCCAGTCCTGGACTCTACAGTAAGACCATGACGCCCACCTACGACTCTCGGGACGGCAGTCCTCTGTCCCCCACCTCAGCTTGGTTTGGAGACAGTCCTCTGTCAGAAGGCAATCCCAGCATCCTTGCTGTCAGCCAGCCCATCACCTCGCCTGACATCCTGGTCAAGATGTACAAACCACAGTCCCTCCTGGACAAGGCCAAAATCAACCAGGGGTGAGTTTGTACAGGTGTGGTATAAGGAGGCTAATCTTAGGGCCGGGACACACCAAACCGATGGTCAGCCGCTGGGCTTTATTGATCGATCGGTTTGGCTAGGTGGTGTGGCGTGTTTTCAGGAGTTCACACTTATATGCTCGACTAAAATAGCAGGTTTGGCATGCTGTCCCAGTAGAGAACCCTGAGCTCAGAGATAAATGAGCCCAAGGTTCCCGCCTGGTCAATGAGCATTAGGAGGGATGCGAGATCAGTTGTTTCTCGAGAGCCCACAGTTCGTTTTTACCTATACTTTGGTTAATATGGTGGTTCTATAAGGATTGATTCACTATGTATGTGTTAAGTGCTTGTGACTATTATTACCAAAATGAAGATAGGGAATGAAGTTTGGGGTTATTTATGGTAATTTTGGAATGATCCGAAAGGCTAGCTAATGATTACCGATAAGGACTAGCTGTAGTCAATTCGATTCTGATTCGAGTCAATTTCGATACTGATTCTGATACCTGAGTTCTGCGTATCGGCAGATGCCGAGTACTAAACCGATACCTGAGCTCAGCGTATCAGCCAGTGCAGAGTACTGAACCGATACCTGAGCTCAGCGTATTGGCCGATACCGAGTAATAAATCGATACCTGAGCTCAGCGTATCGGCCGATACAAAGTACTAAATCGATACCTGAGTTCAGCGTATCGGCCGATACCAAGTACTGAACCAATACCTGAGCTCAGCATATTGGTCGACGCAGAGTACGAAACCTATACCTGAGCTCAGCGTATTGGCCGAAAGCGAGTACTAATCCGATACGTGAACTTTGCGTATCGGCCAATGCCAAGTACTGCACCGATACCTGAACTCAGTGTATCAGCCGATGCCGAGTACTAAGCCGATACCTGAGCTCAGCATAATGGCTTATAGCAAGTACTAAACCGATACCTAAACTCAGCGTATCAGCCGATACAGAGTACTGAACAGATAACTGAGCTCAGCGTATCAGCGGATACAGAGTATTAAATTGATATGCAAGTGTGTATTTTTAGAAACCGTTGTGTGTATACTACTAGCCCTGTATAAATTTACAGAATCATGACGAACCATGTCTTCGAACAATAACACGGAAACAGAAGAGCCAGACAAACTTTCTCATGCACACTAATGAAGTTACAGCTCATTCATAAAAGTGCACTGTGATTGGATCGAACTAGCTCTTTCTCATTAATTAATGCGGCAAAACACTAAAAACCTGATGATGTCACGGTGTTCTGGCGATCATTCACCACTCAGAATTTGCCCATTTACCTCGTGACATTGCTTCTACATTTCTTTTCAAACCGGAAGAACAGATTTGGTCTAAATTAATCAAATATAACCAGTTTTCACTTGATAGTGAAATGTGTGTATCCTATTTGTGTCAGCATCTCCAAAAATGTGTTTTATGGTTTCATGACCCTTTAATGCAGGGGTTCCCAAATTTTTCAGCCCCCGATGCCCAAAATAGCAATGCCAATGACTCGTGACCCCCAATATCCTCTGAGGTGGTTATGAATAAACAAACCTTGCACTTAACAGCACACACACACCAATAGCCCCAAGTTTATTCCTCTTAATTTAATTTTGGGGACCGCCACTCGGAGATCATCCTCTGTTCAGTTGTGGCCTGTATATGTTTTTAATGTACGTGAGTGCTGTAAAGGTGTCAGTTTAACCTGGTGCCATGAAATCAATCTGCTGCATCTAATGCTGTTGCTGTGTCTTTAATATAATGTAATCATCCCAGAGGTCGTAATCCAGTGAAAAAAAATGCATGTTGTTTTACTATTAACTACTAGTTTATCTTCTGTAGCATATGGATATAACATGGTCATTCTAATAGTTTAATAGACTGAATTTGATTTTTGGAAATCACCAAGCGACCTCCACTTTGGGAGCCACTGCTTTAATGCATCGTATTGTATCATATCATTGGCTATTCTTCGAGATGCGTATCGTATGGACCTCAGTTCTGAGATGCACATGTCTGCTGGACGCTGATGGCGGAGGGCTTTCAGTGCTGCTCCTTTGTGTTTACAGGTGGCTGGACTCTTCCAGATCTCTGATGGAGCAGGATGTCAAGGAGAATGAGGTGCTGCTGCTCCGGTTCAAATATCACAGCTTCTTTGACCTCAACCCAAAGGTCAGTGTCCTAATACACATGAGCTACGTTCACACTGTTCGCTGGAATATCATCATTATTGTTATATTTTATTATTATCTTCACTGTGTAATGCAGCTACACCAATCTGATTTGAGTGGCCTGTGGTACTTGCATTGGTACATTGCTTTTACATTGGTTTCTACAGCAATTATGTTGATGGTAATTTACTTTTTTTTTTTTTTGTCCTTTACAATTGGAGACCTATCAGAAATGCTCAGTCTAAACCAGAGTATACAGGGAGTGCAGAATTATTAGGCAAGTTGTATTTTTGAGGATTAATTTTATTATTGAACAACAACCATGTTCTCAATGAACCCAAAAAACTCATTAATATCAAAGCTGAATATTTTTGGAAGTAGTTTTTAGTTTGTTTTTAGTTTGAGCTATTTTAGGAGGATATCTGTGTGTGCAGGTGACTATTACTGTGCAGAATTATTAGGCAACTTAACAAAAAACAAATATATCCCCATTTCAATGATTTATTTTCACCAGTGAAACCAATATAACATCTCAACATTCACAAATATACATTTCTGACATTCAAAAACAAAACAAAAACAAATCAGTGACCAATATAGCCACCTTTCTTTGCAAGGACACTCAAAAGCCTGCCATCCATGGATTCTGTCAGTGTTTTGATCTGTTCACCATCAACATTGCGTGCAGCAGCAACCACAGCCTCACCACATTTTTGAGCAAACCTCTTACAACCTTGCATTAAACATTTACTTAATTCATTTTTGATTTCATATTTAAGATTTGTGTCTGATGGACAAGGGGTTGCAGTCTTACCTGATAATCTAACCTGCCAATGTTTCAAAGTAGACCATTTATGATGGTAAATTCTTAAAAGGATATAAAAGAACTTTATGACACTGTTGAATTGTTCATAAAGCCTTCTAGAAATAAATGGCAAAAGGCTGAGATTTAAGTGTGTTTATAGTATACAGTATAGATACACATGTTCAGGCACACATCTAAAGATCTGTTAAGTCAAGTTGAGCTTTATTGTCATTCCGCTACATGTGTGGACGTAAAGTGAAACGAAATATTGTGTCTCGCAGGATCACAGTGCTACATAAATGAACATAATCATACATATGAGCATTTTATAAATCTATACATAACTAACATACTGGAGCGGTAGTTAACTATAAATACCAGGGGTGGTCCTGGAGGGCCGGTGTCCTGCTGAGTTTAGTTACAACTCGCTTCAAACACACCTGCCAGGAAGTTTCTAGTATATCTAGTAAGAGCTTGATTAGCTGGTTCATGTGTGTTGGATTAGGGTTGGAGGTAAACTCTCCAGGACACCGGCCCTCCAGGATCGAGTTTGGACACCCCTGATATATAATATAAATACTTAACTATACACATAATCTAAGACAGACTATACAAGTATTTTATGTTCAACAGAAACGATATTGTGCAAAAGAGGTATTTAAGGTTGAAAAAGCAAGTGGTGCAACATGATTTGTGGAACGTTCACAAGTAAACATTGTTTACCTTATTGAATCCTTGTAAGACGTAGTTTAGGTAAAGTGTCTGGTGCACATGGAGAAAAGAGTGTGTTTTCTACAGTTGGTTTGTCAAACCCCCTCACCTGTTGTATGAGACCCACTCAGAAGTGCACACTGTTTGTCATTGACAGTGAAGCAGATTCCTCATCTGCATGTTTGATTTTTATCAAGCTGTATTGAACTTGATGTGCGCCTCCGGTTACTCTCTTGCCTAATGCTCAACATATTTGTGGATAAATGAATGCAGCATTTCACTAGATCTGCAATGGAAACCACTTGTAAACCTGTTTTAACAAACTTTTGAGTTTTTCACCTAAATAAAATCTTGAGGGTTTATCGTCTATAAAGTTAAGTCATATATATGTTAACTTTATATATAATAATTAGGGATGCACCGATACCACTTTTTTACAAACCGATACGAGTACGAGTATTTTGATTTGTGTACTCGCCGATACCGATACCGATACTTCATAGATTTGGTTTCAACTAAGTTTATTTGTTCGTTTTTTTGCTTTGTTTTTTGCCTGTAGCAAGGATGAACACCAAAATCTTTAACAGGAGGCTGTTCCAAGCCAAAAATATACACATTGTTGAAAACCCTGCTAACCCAGACCTTGTCTATTAACGATTAAGCATGGACATTTAAAGGATGAGATATCCTTGCGGCTTACATGTGTGCACGACTTCACACATTACACAAGGTGTGTGCAGTGTACTGTACGTTACCTTATAGAGTCACTGTCATTGCATATTGGGGATGCATAAAACACTGTTTTGCACCATTCTTTCATATTCATGAGTCCTGCCTTTGATCCGCGGTCAATGAATCAAAAAGTACTAGATGTTTATGGCTGGGTTGCGGTTAATAGCTCATTTTAAAAAACACGCGACCATCACCTCACAATGCTTATTAATAAATAATCTTGTTTTATTAAAATAAAAGTGATTTCGCAATGCAGAGCCACTGACAAAGCCAACTGCAGAAAAACAAAGCAACCATCGCGGCAACCGCAGTGATCTCTTTTCCCGAAGTTCAGCTGTTCTTTTTTGCACTTGATTATTATGCGTTTAATGTTAAAAAATCAATAATGAATAGACCTCAAAAGTGTATCCTGTGTGTGTGTGTGTGTGTGTGTGTGTGTGTGCGTCTTCACTGAAGCCTCTCTCTTCTAAAACCGAAAGTTGTTTATGTCAGGCAATATTTCGGCTTTTAATCGAATGAAAAGTTATTTTAAATAAGCCAATATTTAAAAACTGCAGTAAAGTAACTATGACGTGCGGCCACACATCAATTCTGAGGTCTGATCTAATCTCTCTCTCGCTGTCATCCAGACAATGATACGGAGACGCCGCACAAGTCAAGCCGCAAAACGGAGGCTGGAACCAGTTGTCAGAATAGCTGAAGCCTTTGCGAAATCTGTCAAAATACAGCACTGAAATTTATAGGCATAAATGTCTTTGAGCCGAAAAGTCTAGGCTATCTGTAGGATATCTGACGCAATCAGAGCCGATGGTAGCCTATGTACAATTTGTGTAGCCTAATAATTATATTAATTCTAATAAAATGAAAACCAAAATCAACAATTCATTGCATTTTTCGTTTGATAAAAAATATACGGAAACGAAAAAAAATCAAAGGGTGACTAGTTTGTATTGATTTGTTTTAATATGAATAAAAATATGCTTAGCCTATTTAAGCTTAACGGTTACATACGCTGCCAATAGACAAGCCATTCAAAAATATTATTTTACTGTGTACTGAGTTATAATGTATATTTTACAATATAAACTAAATGTAGCATGCCTCGCTGTCATTTAAAACATGCAATTCATAACACCCCAGAGCTAGGCCTGTGTATGCAGTGTGTAAACGTAGGGAATATTCATACTGCGCACCCAGGGCCGGCGCGTCCATATAGAGGCGACCTATAATATATAATAGTGAGGGCGGCAAACGCGCCCCCAACGTACTGACTTTCATCTGCAACATCAACACAATCCCCCCTAAATAAAATACACGGGCCGTGAAGTTCAGCACTTGTCATGCCAGTGTATGCTGCTGTCTGTCTTGTGTGTATAGCGCCGCAGTGCGTGTCAACAGCTGCTGAAAAAGCGCGCGTGACAGCTCAAAGCCGGTATCGATTTAACCACAAGCAAGATCATATCGTTATAAATATTACATTAACGATACTTATCGAAATATTTATACATTTACATGGTGTTTGAGTTTGTGTGGTCTGTAAAAGCTGTCTGATCTTTACAGAAGCTGTAAACTGACACGCGCGCGGGGGCCGCAGTGATGTTTAAACTCAGGCGCTTTTATTTAGCCTGTAGTCTTTAGATTTTTTTTTTACATAATGTTCCATTTCTTAAAATTTATTTCATTTTTTTATTTATAGTTTATATATAAAATGAGTGCTAGCTTGTTTGAGTGCTTAGCTGTGATCATTATGCAAGGATCATATTTCATATTCGGTTTATTCTTCAGTAGCCTAGGCTATAGATTCGTTAATAATGTATTTTATAAACAGATTGTTTAAAAGGACTAAGCTATTAATATATAATACATTAGGCTAATTAATACATTAAGACACTGAAGTCAGGTAGGGCAACAAATCACATCCATAGTGAATTACTGTTCAGCGGTATCGGTGCGTGGTATCGGCCTTTCATGTCCAATACGAGTACGAGTATTTTAACCAAGTATCGACCCGATACCCGATACTGGTATCGGTATCGGTGCATCCCTAATAATAATAATATATATATTATCTTTAGGGATAATAATGATGCTAATAAAAATAATACCAATAATAATAATCTAAAAGTATTTTAATTGATTGTTGTAACTATTATTATTTTATTTGTTATTATTATTCATTCACTCATTAATTTATTCATTTTATTTAATTTTTATGTTCTTATATTATTTGGCTTTCTTAAAATCATTTTGAAAATCATCATTTTTAATATTTAAAAAAAAAAAGGAAATATATATATTAATTGTATTTTTCTCTGTTAATACTGCGTTAACTTTATATTTTGGGGTAAAACTTGATCTTTTTGTAATCTAGGATTCTTTAATGGGGCTGAAAATGTGAAAAGTACAGAAGATATTTAACATTTAACACAACAACAGACAATTGTAAAATGTATTTATTTATTTTATAAACTTACATGCTTTATGATCAAATAAATACAGCCCCCTCTATTGGACTTCTTCAAGAAATATTTTGACAATCTGTCTTATTGCAGTGTTTTGACCACTACTGTATAATCAGAGTGTGTGTGTGTCCTGCAGTATGACGCCATTAGAGTGAACCAGCTGTATGAACAGGCCAAGTGGGCTATCCTGCTGGAGGAGATCGAGTGCACCGAGGAAGAGATGATGATGTTCGCCGCTCTGCAGGTGTGTGTGTGTGTGTGTGTGTGTGTGTGTGTGAATGCAGGAGTGCTGTGTAAGCCTGCCGTCTGACAGCTGGCAGTCTTTACTCGGGTCCTCTCGTCCTGCTAATGAATTGGATGGGCTGTGTGCCTGACTGCGCAGCATTTGCAGTGGGCAAACGTTTGGACCTTTGGCCGACGATCACCCTGCTGTCACTCAGAAAGGCTTAATGATAACAAGCTTACCTGAATTTAATCATTTAAATTTGTTGCGTTCTGCAGAACTGGGTTGTTATTGTCATTTACATTAATTGAAAGACTGTTTAATTACATTTAACACTGACTAACAGAGTTATTGACTACTAGAATGGCCATAGCAGTGGAGAACTGGCTGGTATCGGCAAAATTGTACATATTTCATGGTATGAGACTTTATTGCACGGTAACAATATCTTTCACTATATGGTTTATATTAAAGGTTGTATCTTACTTCCTTTTTCTATATGCTACCTCCCGTTGACCTGTCTTCCCCTGAAATGTGATGTTTGTGTATGGTCGGGGGGGGGGGGGTCCAATTTCACTATATGTCAGTGTATGTGAATACATGGAAGTATATGTGACAAATAAAGGCCTTGAGAAAGCCTGTTCGTATAAAACGTGTATTAACGATGCTCATAATTGGTGTGTGCGACTGATTTTGACTGGTGCGCCTACATTTTTAAAGTTAGGAGCACCGGTGCTACCAAGCAAAAAGCTTAATTTCGAGCCCTGCTTCCATCTCTCGCACGCCCCCATACTGAATTAACTTCAAGAGAACGTCACAATCTCAGCTCAACATGAACATTGCATTAGCTGTTTATTTTGTTACACTTTTTTGCAGCATTTGTTAATCCAGTTTAAAACCCCACACTGCTTTTGTGTAACCAACTGCTCCGCATTTGCTGGCATTATGCAAATGTGTGTGTGTGTGTTTTCTCTGGCCCTTTGGCCACTGATGATGGGCTATTTCAGAGGCTCATAAATGCTGAGTGACAACACCTCAGGACGCCTCACTGTCTTCACGTCATGTAAATATAGAGCAGCGTCTGCTGAAGGACCCCACACACACACACACCGAGCAGGTGTTGTGTTCAGTGTATCGCCGGTCTCCACTTTCACTGTTTACACACAGCAGGTTTAAATTGGTCAGCTCTGTCCCTCCCCGTCAGTCCGCACTGGTCAAGAGTCTCTGGGTAGAAGAGCTCACCCCCGTCACACATCAGCAGCTCTAACTTTAGCCAGTCTGTTAACTGGAGAGAAATCAACCTGTCATTCACACACTAACTGCTCTGATCCTTACACCACGTCCTAACTACATGCAGTGCCACAACACGCTATAAAAGCTATCGTTTTATTACGTTAAAATGGGTTTTTATCTTATCCATCTGTGACAGCGATGTGTGAAATTTCTATTTCTGTGACGTCGTAGCAAAACAACAGCATAAGCCACTGGGACAATGATCACCTCAGGTACTGATTATGGGCTTTATTCAGTGTTAAATGCTACCAATCTGAGTTTGAACACCATTTTACATGGCATTTATCGCCATACTACAGAAAGCAGCAGCAGATAGTTCACCTCAGATTTTGAAAATAAGTAACCTGCAGATGGTGTGAAAATAAAAGTCAGAAATATGACTAGATCACAAATGTGATTGGTAGCATTTAACACTGAATAAAGCCCAAAATCAGTACCTGAGGTGATCATCGTCACAGTAGTTTATGCTGTTGTTTTACCGTGACACAAAACCAACAACATCATTTACATTTTACATTTAGTCATTTAGCAGATGCTTTTGTCCAAAGCGACACAGTTGAGCAAGCTACCTTTGTGGCACCTAAAACCGAGAATTGGTGCAAACTAAACTCAAACTTAACTGGCTAGACTGCTAATCCGATTTCATGGTACAGGCACCAGGAGTCTGCAGTTTGAGATTGAAGCTGTCATCAGTGTCTGTTTGTGCATCTACGCCTGTTCTACAGCTGTTCAGTGCTGTAATTAGTACACATATACTCCATTTCAGTTAGCATTTCCATGAATGTATGAAATAAAGTAGAACTTCCAAGTTGCCAATGCAACATTTATTACATTTATAACAAAATAATTCAAACTTTAAATAAAATAAAACAATTAAAATTACATCAATTATTACAAGAATCAGCCAGTAGCAGTTCAATGCAAATTGTGGGACTTAAAGGTGCAATATGTAAGTTTGACACCCAGTGGTTGAACTAGGTATTGCACAAACAGGTTGCCAGATTGACGACACCAACAGCAGTGTGCCTGAATATTGAGCTTAAAGGCTGATTTAAACCGTGTTCTAAATAAAAGCAACATTCCAAAGATGAGAATTAAATTTATTCGCAAAACTGGAATGTCGCATAAAATGTCACATTTCCACCCAGCAAGTCAAAAAGAACAAAATCGTCCCTTCATGATTACCTGGCGGCAAATATCAAAAGTAACAACAGAATTTGCTATGGTCGGAGAAGCTGCGTGAGTCTTTTCTTTATTTAGTAAATGACTTGCGCATCAGAAGACAATGCCGACAGGTAATGAACATGTGGTGGCATTTGAAGCCATGAGAGCACAGACGCTCTTGACAGTTCTGGAGGTAATAATCATATAATAACACTAATATTGAAATGGTTAAGGCGTTTTAGAATGACCAAAACAACATTTCAGATGTTTTACAGTGTGCTCAGCCTGCTGGTTTGTCTATTCGCACACATTTTGATCATCACATGATCTCTTATAACAAAATCACATGACTTTTTTAAAACCCATACTGGAATTTGTTCAGTAAAAGCGTTTCCATCGCAGTTTATGCACATCTATTCTTATCAAATAAAACGTTTATCCTACTCAGTTATGCGCATACGTTTTTTTAATGCACATTTTTAAAACATATGCGCATCTTGGCGTTTCCATCAACTGATTTTTATTTATTTTTTATTTTTATTTATTTATGTGCATATCCAAAATGCTCAGAAAAAAAATGTTAAATGGAAACATAGCTAATGATCAGCTCAGGTACAGCTCATGTGCTTTATTCAGTGTTAAATGCTAATAATGTGAGTTTGAATGCCGTTTTACATGACATTTATTGCCATACTACTGAAAGCAGCAGCAGATAGTTCATCTCAGATCTGGAAAATAAAATAAACCATGTGAAACTGAACTTTAGAACTGTGACTCAGTGTTAGCCAACACATATCAGTGATTCAGCATCTACATTTAATCATGTTCAAGAGGTTTAATATGTATTAATTAGATTATAAACCTCACCATTTCATTGGAGTGCAGTGAGTGCACTATTCTGTGCTTCTGAATGGCTGTATTTTACATTTCTGTCGTGTTTCGTCTGGTGCAAACAGCCAAATTGCTTATCACTGTAAATCTAGTCACGTAGCGTGTTGTTAGGACACGGGGTTACAATGTAACCTGCTCACCTAATGCTTATGTTCTTAATATTTATATTATTTGTTAATTAATAACCACCTCATGTGGAACTCTGAATCTGCGTCTCATTTCGGGAGGTCACATTTCAGTCGTGAACGCACACTGTGTGAGCCTTCCTGACTGACTGAATGAATGAAATACAGTTTTCCACCAAGACAACCCGTGGTGCTGAAATGTAATTGGCTAAACTGGCATTAGGTGGGTTAAATGGCCAAAACAAAGACAGCCGTTTCGGCACGTAATGCACATTTTCAGAGCAGAATATCTGACTTCAGCATAGTTTTTCAGATAAACAAGAGTGTTCACTTAGCTTGTTTCTGAAATATCTGCAAACACATTATGATATTTTTTTTAAAAACAACCCCTTTAAATGAATATTTGTCCCTCAGGAGGTCAACGTTAATATTGTACTATCGGTTTTATTCTGCCTTTATTTCAGAAGAGTTTTGCTACGTTTGCAGCTCTGGACTTTGAATGTGTGTGAAAACAATTTAATAAAATGCTTAATAAATGTACAAATTACGTTTAAATCATACAGCTTAAATCTGCATCAGCAAATTCAGTTTTTACTAATTTGTTTTAATCATTTCGAAATGAATTAATTCCCAATTAAAGCATTTGAGAATTAGCATTTTAGTTTGGAATTGCTGTTAATAATTTACTATTACTGTTATAACTATTAATTAGGAATTAGAAAATAATAAGGTTGGGAAAACACTACATTATTTATGTTGCAGTAGATGTATTTTGATTGTGTGTTTTTTCTTTGCAGTACCACATCAACAAGCTGTCCATCATGTCTTCAGACAATCACATGAACAACAGTGAGAAGGAGGTGGACGAGGTGGACGCCGCTCTGTCAGATCTGGAGATCACTCTGGAAGGAGGAAAAACCTCCAACACGCTGGTGCGACAACACACTTTCAGCACTCCTGCCATGTACATTTACTTTTACGTTCAGTCATTTAGCAGACACTTTTGTCCAAAACGACTTACAATTCACGATTCGTCAAGAAGAGACAATACACACAAGTGCTAGTTATACAAAGGAGCAGTTAGTGCTTTTTGTTAAGAGAGAGAGGAGTGTTTCTACAGGTGGTTTGTCAAGGCCCCTCGCCTGTGTGAGGCACACTTCAGAAATGCACAATGTTTTTATTTAGAGATATGGAGTGATCGTAAGTGTCTGGTGCAAAAACTGCAACAAGTGTGGATTGAAGTGTCAGAGAGGTGAAAGTGTGTTTTCTACAGGTGGATTGTAAAACCCACTCACCTGTGTGAGGAACACTCAGGCCCTGTTTACACTGATACGTTTTAGTTTTAAAACACGTACGTTTTGCTACGGTTACACCTTCCGTTCACACTACCCAGGAGTTTTCAAGCCCTGCGCTTTGGAAATGCTGAAGAGGCCGTTTTGGTTTTAAAACGCTGCTGCTGCGTGTCAGTGTGGATGGGGGGAAAGCGGAGACATGGCTGCAGACATTCGCTACCTAATTGGGGCTTTTTCCTCAATATTAAGTACACAAAGTTCAGTCTTGCATCCTTTCCTTAAGTTCAGACTTCACAAGTTTGATATGGAAACAAACTCCCGAGAACACGTCGGGTAAATCTTCAAAGGGAACAGTGTAGGCTACTTTATAGCATTATTATTCGCATCATCCTGCAGGCTACGCTGTTTCACTATCTTAACAATAAAATGAAAACATGATATGAGGAACTGCCTATTTTCATTTTGATATTAACTTAACAGACACCAGGAATCTTGAGGTGTCGTATAGCTGCATGAGCGTCATCTTCACTGTATGCATATTTATAACAAAACGGAGCCTATAACATCACTGCCTTCTTTCATTTTCAGTGAAAATACGAAACACACCCTGTGTCTTTTGCTGAATATCAGTTTTAATAATCAATAATGACTATTGTAAAAGTATAACGTACAAGAAGTTTATATTATAGGAAATAAAGGCAATCAATCAAATGTGTAGAATCAGTGTAGGTGGTAATAATATATTTGCTACTTCGCGCTCATCCAAATCAGGTTACCTGAGACATGTAATAGATCCAAAAGACCAAAGAGTCGTTAGATAGAGACAAGATGAATTAAATATCACGTTTAACAACTATAGTGAGATGAGATCCAGTAGAAGATCCTTGTTGAACTGTCCGACGTGCACAGCTCTCACCTGGGGCTCTGTGCTCAAAGCACCCGCTGACTGCCTGGAGCTCTGACGTTCACATACACTGCAGCACATGCCAAAGTGTGTGTGTGGTCACGTGATGTGCGTTTTCAGTGGTGTAGTGTGGACGGAGAGCTGCTCAGAAACGCTAGTGTGTACGTGAATCGTTTTTTAATAGACTTACTGTATATTATATTTCACATTTCTGAGTTTTACCTCAGTGTCTGGTACAAAATACAAAATTGCATGAATATCATACAAGTTTAAAATGAATATGCTTTTAATTCAGACATCACGTAAATCACTGCAAAGATTCATTTTTTAAACCACATTTTAAAATTCAACACAATATTTTATGAGGGAAACCAATATTGTGCAGCCTTAACATAAAATATTCAAGACATTCAGCCTTTAAAGGCATTTCATATACAGTATTAACTAATGACAAAAATAATAACGATTAGATTTGCTTTATGCACTTATTTTACATAATAAAATCTCCCAATAATTAGAATTTTTATGATCTTCATAAAATAAGTCATATCAGCTGGTTTTGAGTGCAGCGATTGAGGAAATGATTCTGTAAATCATAGTAAACATGCTGCGATAACCAGTGGTGTAAAGTACTTGAGTAAATGGACTTCGTTACTTAAGTATTTTTTTGGCTACTTTGTACTTGTACTGAATATCAAAAATATAAGCAACTTTTACTCTTTACTTGACTACATTTTTGATTGAATATATGTACTTTTTACTCCACTACATTTGAACAGATGCTTACCGTTACTCATTACATTGTGATTGTGCACGACAAGTCGACATCTTTATCTACCACAGCTAATTTGTTGGTATATCGCCATCTGCTGGGTGCTGAAGGTACTGTATGCTATTTATGAGCTAAATCATGTGAACGTGAATTAGCAGCTTGCCTAATACCAGGTGTTTAATAAGCGACATGGCTGCAGCCAGTGATGAAGCCGAAGCCGGCACATCAAGCATTGCCAGCTTCAACTTACTAAGTTGAAAAATAACACTGCTCCTCTTTATTTAATTTTAATACAAAGAAAACATCCTAATCAATTGAAAAACTACTCAAAATAAAAATATTGCCCCCCTCTGAGACTGAGAGGTGAATCACAAAGTCTCTGAATTTTTTTTTTACTACGTTTTACTAATTGTTTGTTCCTTTTTTGAACATTTGAGTTTGACTGAGACTTTTTGTTCTATTTTTTTTTTTATATATTTTGTTCTACCATTTTGAAGCATTAAGGTGTTAAATTTAAGTTATATATTAGGAAAATTAAACCTTTCTTGGTGCTCTTTGAGCCCACATTCAGTATGAGTAAAATACTTAAGTTCTTTTAAAATCGGATACTTTAATACTTTTACTCAAGTCTTATTGGAATTGGTGACTTGTAACTTGTAATGGAGTCATTTTTACAGTAAGGTATCTGTACTTTTACTCAAGTATGGTTTTCAGGTACTCTTTACACCTCTGGCGATAACATAAAAGAAATTCTGAAAAACTCACTTCAAGGCTCTGTGTTGCGATCAGCTGATTGCTCGTCTGTAATGTGAGCATCGTGCAGCTGTTCTGTGGACTGTGCTTATGAGATTTTTGTCAGTGTTATGCAAACAGCTTTATTTATAACTTTACTGATGCTCTTTGTGCTCTCAGGGTGACATCACATCCATTCCTGAACTGGCCGACTACGTCAAAGTCTTCAAGTGAGTTCAGATTTATCCTTTTTGCTTTCGTATGCATAGCAAACAAATCATGTCTAGAATGTCTATGTGTTAGGGTATATAACGTGTAAATAGTGTCTAGAAAGTGCAGTGTTTGTATTTTTAGTATTTTACTTCACTATTATATATTTTAAGTGTCTGTATTTAACCATATATTTATTTTTACTTTTCTACATTCCAAAACTAAATATTGTTATGTGTATTATTATATATTCTATATGTAGCTAAGTAAAATGTTATTTTGAAATTGTGACCTGCTCAGAGATGAGATAGTGCTGTTTACTTTGATCAGATAGCCTGTTAAATTGGTTTACAAATTGCATTAGACAATTCATTTGGGAATTAGACTGAGATTTGTGATAAATTCAACAACTCACTTATTCAAATGCTCAGTTCAAAGTAGTGATGCGCGGATGGCGGTTAAATCCGCGGGCGCTGCGGATAATCCGCGGGTCGGTCGGGGTAATAAAAAAATACATTATGATTAATTGCGGGTGGGTCGCGGGTGGATGTAGCGGGTCATAGCAGTTGACCAGCAAAAAAGCAGAGTGTGGACTTCGCAGAATGTGAAGATGAGAGACGCCCAAAATAATGGATGAAGTGCAAGAGTACTGTGCTAACTTCAGTTAGAGGAGTCATCAGAGGGAAATCTGCAATCATTCTGGGAAAAACAAGATCGCTTATTTACACGACTGCATTCCGGCAACAAGCGGTTCGCGGGAACGCTCATTTAGTGCAGCCAGCCGTGTTTTGGAGGCGAGGCAGAATCGCCCGAATCCAGGCACAGTAGATGCTATTCTGTTTTTGCAGTGTTAAGAAAAGGGCCAAGTACACACAGCATAGCTGCTGTTTAGGATGAAGGGACGCCATTTTTGTTCTCTTTTACCTGTACATGTAAAAGCTGAATCTGCTGTTAATAACGAACGATCCACTGTGACCTAAGTTGCAGGAGAGGGGAAATAGTGTGGCCGCTTTAGGACTGCTTTTATGGGAGTTGTAGTTCATAGCGAGGGGCATTGTGGGTAGTGTAGTTCGACACGCATGCTGTGTGATGTGAGCTCTCGCTGTGTGCTGTGCGTGCGGGGGAAAGTTTTATCCGGTTTTGTTTTATGTTTACTTCAGTAATTCCACCCGGGAACTGTTTTGCACTGTGAACCTGAAAACACTGAAATAAGTAAAAGAAGGGCATGCATCGAGTACTTTTGTCCGTCTCATCATTTGCTCGAGCATGAATTAACAATCTGTTACTCTGCCGCCGGACATTGCGGAGAAAGTTACACCTATCATCATGCTTAAAACAAAGAATTAGAATTATTAAAGTGGCGATCGGGTGCGGGTCGGGTGCGGATATAAATATCAGATAAAATAATATGTGCGGGCGGGTGGATGACTAGAATGAAGGAGCGGATTCGGGTGACATTTGAGCTGATCCGCGCATCTCTAGTTCAAAGTGAAAGCTGATTTATACTTGTGCGTCAAGCGCACACGTATGCTCCAGCACTGCCTTAGCGTGGTCACATAGCCCTTGATAAATGTAACTACACGTCGCAACGACGCATAGCGCAAGCTCTGTGATTGGTCGGCTTGGTAGCGGTGACGAGTGTGGGCGGTGCTGAGAGCTAGCCCAATGGAGTGAGTGTTTACAAGTGTGGAGTACTGTGAAGGAGCTCCAGACGGAAACTGTTGTTTTGTGTTTACCTTATGATTAAAGTTGTTGTTCGTCTGCCGGTTCCAGTCTCTATATGAGCGAGTTTGAGCTACTTGTACATTAAATTAGCATTCAGAAAAAACAAAACACCATGAAGAAACTCAACACAGAGGAGCATAAAAACCTGCTGCCAGCTAGCTTTTCAGAAGTGTTATTGCAGAGCAACACAAACAGCACGCAGAAGTATAAATGCACAGCAACACCCAAGGCAGGCACCATGGGTCACGGCGATCACTCGAAATATATAAAAGTATAAACCAGGCTTGAGTCCCCAAGGAAATGATTCTTTGATTCAAATGATCCATTCAGTGCGAGTCTCCAGTAAGTGATTCAAACAATCCTTTCAGAGAGGATTATCCATTATTAACATGTTCCTGTTTTGCATGTTGTAGTGCATAGTCAGATTAACCTCATTACCTCAGCATTTGACGCTAGTTTCCTCTGGCGTTTCACAAAACAGTTCGTGTTTGTCATGGCACCATATGTGATTTTGGGCATTTTATTTTTAATTTTGCAACAAGTTGAAATGCAGTTCATTTCTCACACTGTGCATGCAAACAGACGACGGTGGATTCAAAAATCTCAAGCAACAGGCCACCTCTGACATTTCATTCACTAACTTTTTTTATTCATGCGCCTGCAACAAAGTTACTTCAAACTGAAGGCATAATGTTTATTTCTTCCAGAATTCTCAGCATAGTTTCTCGCATCAAAATGTGCTCTTTTGCTTGAATCCATTCTCATTTTTTCCGGCAAATGCCTGACAACTGCCGTGTGTGCGTCCTGTCACAAAATGCGGCGTCCTACACGTTTAATTGCAGTGTATACATGTCTGTGCTGCACTGCAATAATGCCACTAAAGTAGGAATACTCTGCATCTTAATTCCATTTCTGTTTAGTTCAATTATGACTTTAGTCGGATTAAGGTCATCAAAAATGGCTGTTTGCATGGTAGACTCTTAATCAGACTCTATTGTATTAATCATATTAAAATCAGTGCATTGGTGTTCATGTAAACATAGTTGCTACTTTCTCCTCAGACCAAAGAAGCTGACTCTGAAGGGCTACAAGCAGTACTGGTGCACGTTTAAGGACATCACCATCTCCTGCTATAAGAGCCGCGAGGAGGCGCATGGCACACCAGCGCACCAGATGAACTTGAGAGGTACACACACGCATACCTTCAGCACAAACACATCTTCAGCACACTGAAGCTCATCCGCTGTTTCTCCGCAGGCTGTGAAGTCACGCCAGATGTGAACATCTCCGGGCAGAAATTCAACATCAAGCTGCTAATTCCTGTAGCAGACGGCATGAATGAGATCTGGCTGCGCTGTGATACTGTGAGTGGTCCAGGGTCACGTTATTATTTTTTATTTATTTATTTATTTGTTCATTTATTTATTTATTTAGTGGTCCAGGGTCACGTTATTATTTTTATTTATTTAATTATTTATTTAGTTGTCCAGGGTCACAATATTTTTATTTATTTATTTATTTATTTAGTGGTCCAGGGTCACGTTATTATTTTTTATTTATTTATTTATTTGTTCATTTATTTATTTATTTAGTGGTCCAGGGTCACGTTATTATTTTTTATTTATTCATTTATTTGTTCATTTATTTATTTATTTAGTGGTCCAGGGTCACGTTATTATTTTTATTTATTTAATTATTTATTTAGTTGTCCAGGGTCACAATATTTTTATTTATTTATTTATTTATTTGGTGGTCCAGGGTCACGTTATTATTTTTATTTAATTATTTGTTTAGTTGTTCAGGGTCACAATATTTTTATTTATTTATTTATTTATTTAGTGGTCCAGGGTCACATTATTATTTTTATTTATTTATTTGTTCATTTATTCATTTATTTATTTAGTGGTCCAGGGTCACATTATTATTTTTATTTATTTATTTGTTCATTTATTTTTTATTAGTGGTCCAGGGTCACATGATTATTTTTATTTATTTATTTATTTGTTCATTTATTCATTTATTTATTTAGTGGTCCAGGGTCACGTTATTATTTTTATTTATTTATTTATTTATTTATTTATTTATTCATTTATTTATTTAGTGGTCCAGGGTCACATTATTATTTTTATTTATTTGTTCATTTATTCATTTATTTATTTAGTGGTCCAGGGTCACGTTATTATTTTTATTTATTTATTTATTTGTTCATTTATTTATTTATTTAGTGATCCAGGGTCACAATATTATTTTTATTTATTTAATTGTTTGTTTAATTATTTGTTTAGTGGTCCAGGGTCACAAAATTTTTATGTAATTATTTGCTCATTTATTTATTTATTTAGTGGTCCAGGGTCACGTTATTATTTTTATTTATTTAATTATTTATTTAGTAATCCAGGGTCACGTTATTATATTTATTTATTTATTTGTTCAATTATTTATTTATTTAGTGGTCTAGGATCACGTTATTATTAGTATTATTTTTATTTATTTATTTATTTATTTACTAAGTGGTCAAGTATCACATTATTTATTTGTTTATTTATTTTGTGGTCCCAGGGTCACATTATTATTTTTATTTATTTAATTATTATTAAATAGTAATTCCCAAGTTGCCAAAGCGGCCTTTCATTTCTTAAAAAAAATAAATGCATTATGCTGACAAAAGCAGACAACACAATTACTAGAAAGTTTTACATTGAAATGCAAATGGATCATTCCAGAAATGAAAGTAATTGAGAATCTGCTGGAGTTATAGCAGTGACTGTAAAGCCCAGCAGTGACTCAGAGGATGCTCTGTTCTGTCTGTGCTTCAGGAGAAGCAGTACGCTCAGTGGATGGCCGCCTGCCGTCTGGCCTCTAAAGGAAAGACCATGGCGGACAGTTCCTACAATCTGGAGGTCCAGAACATTCTGTCCTTCCTGAAGATGCAGCACATGAATCCCGATCCGCAGATCATCGAGCCCATCACCACCGATATCAACCCTGAGTGTCTGGTGTCTCCACGATACCTGAAGAAATACAAGAACAAGCAGGTAAATGCAGGATAGAAAGAAACCAATATATAAAACAAAACCTGAACAGCAGGTCAAAACTGAACAAAGCTGAACCTGATCTGTTTTTTTAATGATGGATGAAAGTTTGATATTAATCTAATGTTGCATTAAGTAAATATTAAATATGTCACACAACCCTAATTGTCCAAAAGATGGCTCCCACTGCAGTGCTGTGAATATGCAGTGCTTGAGTCAAAAACAAAAGGAAAGTGGAAGTATTTGGGGAGGATGTGTGTGTGTGTGTTTGTGTTTTGCTGTGTGTGTGTCTGTGTTTTTGCATGTCTGTCTGATGGGTGTGTGTCTCCGTTTGTCTGGTTTGTGTAGATCTGTGTTTGCCTCTGTATGTGTGTGTGTGTGTGTCTGTGCATCTTTGTATGGCTGCATTTGCATCAGTCTGTGTCTGTCTGTGTATCTGCATCTGTGTGTGTGTGTGTCAGTGAGTGCACAGAAGGCTGCTGGTGTCCTCTTACAGTGGTCCGCTGATGCTGGGCTGGGGGATGGTGTGGGCTTCCTGTCTTCCATCTCTCCGCTCTGAAAAGTGGGCGGGGCTTCAGAAACAGGCGGGAAGAAGAGCCTACAGGAAACCAGCCATGCCTGGGAATGTAGAGACACAGTCTGGGAAGAACACAGCAGTTTATTTATGAGAGCTGCTGTAGAGTCCAGATTAATTCTGAACGCTTTTATCGATGCGTTTACAAGCTCGATATCTGTCCTTCAAGAGCTTCCTGAGGGATTTGAATCCCAGAGGATGCATTAAACTTTGGGAATTGAGGAGAAATCACTTTCAGACTTGTTAAACCGGACAAGACCAGCACGGTTGTTGGTAGAAAGGATACAGCTGCAGACAGAAGTTAACAAGATTTATTAAATTACCTAATAATTGTTTTATTAACAATTATAGTGTTTTTATTAACATTAATTGTGTTTTATTATCGTCTACCCCAACCCTCACAGTAATGTAAAACCAGTAATTATACAGAGTATTATTCATATTATTTATTAAATTATCCATTAAATTGTTTCATTAACGTCTACTCCTACTCCAACCATCACAGTAACCTAAAACAGTAATTATACAGACTATCATTCATATTATTTATTAAGTTACCCATTAAATTGTGTTTCATTAACGTCTAGCCTTTCCCCAACCCTAAACCAAATCCTGACGGTAACATAAAAATATGAATTATTATTGTACAGCATCACAAACATCACGCTGTATTGATATGTGTATCCACAGCTGTATCCCTTCTAGAGTTCACCGTCCAGCACAGCGGATATAGTCATCCAAGTGGTGTGTTTCTGGGGTTTAAGTGTATGTGTGTGTGTGTGTGTGTGGCGCCACCTAGTGGACTGAAGGGTGTGTAGTCTGAAGCGGAATTAAATGATCGGGTTAATCATAAACTACAGCTCAACTGTTAACTTTGAAGCCCATTTTCCCAAAGTTTTGCACTGTCTATACTTTTGTGAAATGTTGATTTGAGATGTTCAAAACCTACTGATTTCTCATGCTTATTTTTATTTGGATTTGTGACCCTACACCACAGAAACCTGTCATAATGTCAGATCTTGGAAATTGAGATTTCTGCTGAATAAATAAGCTTTGCATTGATGTGTTTATTAGTACAGGACAATATTTGGCAGAGATGCAACTATTTCTAAATCTGAAATCTGAGTTAAAAGTGAAAAAAGTTAAGAACATTGCTATTAAAGTTGTCTAAATGAAGTCCTTAGCAAGGCATATTACTCATCTTGAATTGAGACCTACCTGCTAATAGCATCAAGCAATATCTAAGTGGAAACTCTTTAAATCTTCAAATACACCCGCATATATTTCCTATACTCACTGAGAAATAGATATAAATAATCATTTTCAAAACGGGGTGTACTTATTTATGCTGAGCACTGTATATAAAACAATGTATATATTTATTGTATTGCCAAAAAAGACTATACTGTTTGTGTGGTCCGTTTGAAATGAAAGCAGTGTGTGTGTATTCCTTTGTGTGCTCTGTCCTGCTGTTTACTCACACACACGTGCACCCCGCCCTCTTCTCTCGCTGTTCATTAACGGCGCTTTTGATTGAGTTTTTCTCCTCGTTTTTGCTGCCTTGTTCATTTATTTGCTTTTCCCCTTTGTTTCCTCTTCCTGTTTCCACACTCCTCAGCCAGGCTTTGTCAGGGACTTGGTAAGTTTGACAGCTGCTAAATGTCCATGCCTCACTAACACTGGTGCTGTGTTTTACTCCACTGCTCTTTCCATTAACCACTTTAGCATTTATAGCTGTAGCTCACCGACGCCTGGAGTCTCCCCCTGCACAGCTGAACGGGAGTTACTTTGTGGGGTCTGGTCAAAATATTCAGCATTATACAACCCCAAATCAGAAAAAGTTGGGACCGTATGGAAAACGTAGTGATTTCTAAATTTACTTTGACTTGTATTTAATTGCATTTTTTTTTATAGACAACGAAACTGAAGTTGCCAAGCAAAGATGCCCCGTCTATTGTGAAGTGAATTTGACGTGTAAAAAAGATTTTTTTTGTGCGAATGAAGCAAGTAAACCGAATGTTCGCGTCTAATTACACAGGAATAGTGTGATTTATTCACTCTAGCTGTGTCTGGCGTGAACGGCCCATTGCTCTTTTATGTTTTTGTGTATTTGTCGCATAAATTTCACGGAAAACAGTTACAAGCCATGAAGGTAAAGCAAATGACGTGAAACGAAAGTCAGTTTTGAATCCTGTTGATCTGCAATTTCTGTGTGTGATTTGAGCTTGAGCGCCACCATGTGCTGGTTTACCGTAACTTCAGCTGTAAACGAAAGCCGCAATCTCATCGGCCGATCAGCAAGTAGTTTTTTTTAAGCGACACCCCCAACAAAAAACACTATTTACTTGTTTTTTTTTTAATTCTTCCATGCCTGCCATTTTGCTTATTGATGTGCATGCTCACATTAGCTATGTTTCCATCCAAAAATGGGGGTGAGGTCTCTGAACAGTGTTTCCAGGTTGGAAATGTGAAAGTATCGTACCAGAACCTCAAAATTATCGTATTTGGAGGAAAATTATCGTACACTAGTCAAACGGAGAGTATACAGATATTTTCTAGAAGACGAACAGCGTTTTGACACAACGTGCAAATCACCACAATACGTAAAAAAAAAAAAAGGCGTACCTTAGTGGGAAGGTTCAAACTCCACCTCCGAGTCTCTGTCATCGAATAACTGCGTGTGTTGTCAGATGTTGAGGGATTCATTTTGCGGTACAAATTGGACGCCTACATGGAGCGCAACATAGTGCTGGTTGGCTTAAAAGCAGTGCAGCCTCCCGAATTTTTAACACACTAGTCTGAGGTGTGCACCACGAGCCCATCCAGAGGATCTGTAATGAGCCGATCTCGTGACTTTATTTTGATGAGATTAACTTTGGAAAAACACGTTCACATGATTCATTTGAATGGGGAAAAACGAGAACAAGGGCAAACTTCCCTGTCCTTCTCACCTTCCTTTTCAGCACTACTTTTTAAAACTTTACAAACGACTGAAGCACGGCCACGCGCAGCCAGTGTTGCCAGATGTAGCTGACTGATTCCAGCCCAAAAACTATCCAAAACCATAGTCCAAAACCCGCCGAAATGCAAAAAATCTGGCAACACTGCGCCCAGCAGGAACGTTAACTCGTGAGAGAGAGCCATTCTCCACGTTGATTGGCTGAGAAGATGTAATGTAAGATGAGATAGAAAACGTGTCTAACTCCACCTTCTCCTGTCACAGACAGCAGACACAAGATGCAGCTATCAATAAGAAGCCCTAAGATTACAATGAAACTCATTTTAAATACCATACATTTCTGAAATTATCGTACATTATAGGATTTTTTTCATTATTGATCGTACATCGTACAGAGGTCGAAATTATTGTACAAATACGATAATTATCGTACGCCTGGCAACACTGTCTCTGAATAACACTGTTAAAAACCAGGATAGGATGCAGT
Organism: Danio kyathit; assembly: GCA_903798195.1. NCBI lineage: Eukaryota > Metazoa > Chordata > Actinopteri > Cypriniformes > Danionidae > Danio > Danio kyathit. The sequence continues at coordinate 59,100,906 of LR812535.1, forward strand.
GGGTTTTGGGTGGCTGCTGTGATCGGGTACTGTTCCAAAGTTGGCGACCTGGGGGTGTTTACAGACTGTACCAAAAAAAAAAAAAAAAAAAGGGGGTGGGTGGTGGTGGAATTATGGGAGTTTTCCGTCAGAAATAACAAAACGGGATGGTTGCGGGAGATTGGTCTGAAATACGGGAGACTCCCGGGAAAAACAGGAGTGTTTTTATGCGCATCTTGGCTTTCCATCAACCCATTTTTAATGTGCATTTCCAAAATGCACATAAAAATAGATCGATGGAAACGCAGCTATTGACGCTCTTCATTTAGTCTTCATTGCATTTAAAGCTTTAAACGTTGTCGATAAATGTAAGTGGAAATCATCCATGTGTGCACTGGGCTTCAGGGGCTGTGTGGATTCTACTGTAATCACCACATTATTGACCTTATTCTTCAATGCTGAAGTGCGCTCGTTTTTTGCGATTGTTTTAGAACTTCCGATTCAGTTTCCTATGGGAGAAATGACTAGAAATAATAAACGGCTGAAAATGGTCAAACTACTCGCTCTACAAACAAGTGTTTGCATGATTATACAGACAAAATAGAATAATATAATAAGAAAACCTCAGTTTGCAACATCAAGCAGCAGAACGAGCTGTTTTTAACGTCTAAAAATGAATGGAAGTGAATGAGACCGGAAGTCTTGAGCCAAAATGATTCAAATGGCTGCGCCCGCTCGTACGCGGAGAATAAGGTGAATATGTTTGTTAGCATGCCATCTTCATAGCCTGTCAGCTGATCTGCTCTGATGCGGCATGTCAGTGACCAGCGGGAGACTCCAGTGACATCACTCATTCCCTTATATGGAAATGTTTCATGCTCATTGAAAGTAGGGACTAAACAGTGGTAGCAGGGCTTCTGGAAGTGTATGTTAAGCTGCATGTAAAAGAGATCATAATGGGACATCTCGCATATTTGTGGTGATTAAATACACTGAAGGATGTGGGGTTGTGTGTTTTTATAACTGTGTGTCAGTGTGTGTGCTCTTTGCTTAAGCTCAAAGGTCATTTAGCTCTGGTTTATTCATGTTCGCATGTATTTCCCTCAGATTTCAGCTCGTATCCTGGAAGCCCATCAGAACGTGGCACAAATGAGCCTGATTGAGGCCAAGATGCGCTTCATCCAGGCATGGCAGTCCTTGCCAGAGTTCGGAATCACCCATTTTCTGGCCAAGTAAGTGTCATTAAGATAAGCTGGTATTCCTGACTCTCAGATATCGTGATTAAATGAGTGTACGCCAATGAAAATGGATCTCCTTTTTGAAGGGAACTCAGACTTGTCTATTCCTGTCATAATTTTCTCACCTCCAAACAGTGGTGTGAAGTAACAAATTACAAATACTCTAATCACAGTAGTTGAGTGGGTTTTTTCAGGAATTGTACTTTAATGGAGCAGTATGTAAGTTTGACACCTAGTGGTTGAACTAGGTATTGCACTCCCGCTTCAAAGCCCATGCAAGAGCAGGTTAAGAGGGGTCTGGATGCAGACCTGGTGCAGTGCAATCTGAGCTGCATCCAATGCTTTTTAATGCGCTCACCTAACCCTACCCGTCACAGTGACGTCGCTCACTCCATTGAGTGCATTGTGTCTGACATTGCATCGCTGAGTGATGCAATCTCAGCTTGCATTATAAAGGCTGCATTTAGATATTATTGAGCAGGTTGCCAGATTGACGACACCAACAGGAGTGTGCCTGACCATCAAGGCTAAAGGCACATTCTTAATAAAAGCAATTGTTCAATGTCATCAACTTAGGTTCCAGGGCGGCAAGAAGGATGAGCTGATTGGCATCACCTACAACAGACTGATCCGTATGGACGCCGGCACAGGAGACGCCATTAAGACCTGGCGCTTCAGCAACATGAAGCAGTGGAACGTCAACTGGGAGATCAAGATGGTGAGTTTTACCTCTTTATAGGTTTTTAGCTGCTAGTATAGATGCTAGTCTTAAGAATATCTAGAAATTCACGTTAAGATAAGACCATTTCAATGTGGTCTTGTCATTGGCCCATGAAAACGTCCTGCTTGTTGTCAAACTATTTCATAACTGTAACAAGAGGCAATTTAATGATAACTGTATGTTAAAACACCTGTCATAGGATTATTTATCAATATTTAGACTTTTTTGAATTCTCAGAAGCTATGGAAATTAAAAATGTAAAACAGGAAATACGTTAGGAGCATCGTTATTGTTTATATCCCTCAAAATGGTGTATAAACCTGTTATAAACATCCAAAGCTTGCAGTTTGTCACTTCCGCCCTAATGTTTTCTTAACATCACGTCATACTTCACCTCATCAAAGCTTCTGACCAATCATATGCGCTCTAGCATCTGACATGCCCCGCCCCCTTCTTCTCATTGGCTTTTTATTTGATGTGCTTGAGCTCAACCACATTTACTGGCTCACAATAGGCTGTTCTTTGTAAAAGAGGAGGAGCTACTATGTGCCCCGCCCTCTCTTTATGTTTCAGTTGAGATTAAGTCAAACATCGAAAAAAAAGAAAGCACTTCACAAGAGCTTAAATGTGACAGCTTTATGACACTGTCATTGATGATTATAATACAAAGTTTATTGGGTCTTAAATCACTTTTGCATCATTTAAGGCCTTAAAGCAGGGGTCACCAAACTTGTTCCTGGAGGGCCAGAGTCCTGCAGATTTTTGCTCCAACTCTAATCAAACACACCTGAAAAAGCTAATCAAGGTCTAACTAGGTATACTTGAAACATCCAGGCAGGTGTGTTGAGGCAAGTTGGAGCTAAACCGTGCAGGGACACCGGCCCTCCAGGACCGAGATTGGTGACCCCTGCCTTAAAGTTTTAAATTCATATGATGTGATTGTGAGGAGTTGTTTCTTATTGCGTTTCATTTTAAAGGGAATCGAAGGTGTAATGTCTGTGCTAAAAGTATATCTCTAACCCTGATCCATCTCTTTGACTTCGTGAAAACAGCCAATTACATTGCACCGCAACACAAAAACTGCTTCATTCAGCAAATGGGATTTATTTCTCATGTCTGTTAGGATGGAAATGATATTGCAGAGCCGCAATAAATATAGGTAATAACGAAAGGGTGTTGAATGCATCCGCTTTTTTTTGCTTTTGAATTTATTGTATGTAACCATTTAGAGACAGGAGACTAAGTGCACATTTTACAAGATAACATGGTATCCTTTGCTAGTCATATGTTATTACTTTTCTTATATAATCAGTGGTAGCGCAAAGCACCATAAGTTCAACTAAAGTAGTCAATTGAGATGTCGCAAAGTGGACTTGATATTAAATTAAGGCCTTCAAATGATTTAATGGTTTGAATCAGTTCAAATGTTAACAGACTTTAGTAGTTTATTTGTCACGTTGGGTTAAAATCTTTGGTAAATAATTGTAAAATCCTTCATTTTTTAACAAATACTGCCCTTACATGCGAATTAATGCTGACACAACAGCACTTGCACAATCTAGTGGCGCCATCTAGCAGTGGTGTGTGGAGCTGTCCTAGACACTGACACTATATTGATTATATTGATTTATATTATATTTATTGTATTTAACATCACTATAAGGCAGTTTTTCACAGAGTATAAACCTAATTAAAAATTATTTAGACAACTGCTTAACATTTGAAATGAAAAAAATGAGAATTGTGGCCAAGTATCAAATATTTATATTAAAGAGCCCCTATTATACATTAAATAGGGTCATATTTTGGTTGTAAAGGTCTCCAACAACAGTCTAATATGCATGCAAGGTCAAAAAACACTTTCATGGTCTTATAATATGCATTTATTTTTACCTAATTATCCCAGATACTCCCATATGAATCTTTCAGCGATTCATTTGTTCCCAAACCCCTCCTTAGCGCGAAGCTAATCTGCGCTGATTGGTCCGATGACAGCCTGTTGCGATTGGTCGACACTGACATCCTTCAGTGCAAGACAGAGTGAAATGCCCAGCACAGCTCATCAACAATATAGAAGTAGTCAGAGTGCATACACGCTTCATATTAGTGTAAGGCGTGGATTTCGGCAGTGTGTGAATGTAAATACAGACGATGGACTCGAAAATACTGACGACTAACTATTATATTGAGGAAAAACTGAAGGAAGAACTGGGGAGGAGATCGACACGAGTCTCCTAGCCCGTCACACTCTACCTCAGTGTTGCCAGATGTAGCTGACTGATTCCAGCCCAAAAACTATCCAAAACCCGCCAAAATGCAAAAAAAAGCCCGCCCACTCATCTGGATAACACGGTTGTGACAGTCGCAAAAAACACGATAAGTGTTTATACCCGCACAATCGTGTTAAAAACAGTCTAATTGAGCGGGAAACCGCCCAGTCTGGCAACACTGCTCTACCTGCTCTTTTTTTTACAGACACACACACACACACATTATCCTCCACCTCAGAGGACACAACACAAGAATAAAAGTCCTTAACAGAAACATTCAAAAACAGAATACATAGAATGAACATTAAAGAAACACCTTCACATTAGTTACTAACACCATAGAACACAGTACTCGGTTCTCACCAGTGTTATCAGGGCCGGCGCGTCCATAGAATGTTGAGGGCGGCGTCCGAGAACTCCCCCGGTTCTCACTTTCATCCGCGACACCCACCCCCTCCCTCCCGGTCCTCACTTTCTCCCAGTCTCCCGGATTTTTTGTGTGTGCATTAGTGCATTAAAGCAGTGCAGTTAAACACCAGCATATTGCTCTGTTATTAACAATATTAATCCACACAGTGGCAAAAGCTGAACTATTCTGAACCTTGACCGCCGCACGTGTGTAAGAACAGCTGACAGTAGCCATAGCAATGACAAACGACAGGATTGCAAGCTCACAAACGCGTTTAAATCCGCAAGAAAGCGGCACGCGTCGCGTTTTTAGCGTGGTTTTAGTCACGATATGTATAAGTGTTATATGTTCTCTGGCCTTACCTGTACTCTGCTTTGCCCAACGATCACCAACCCTCATTACAAAATGGAGGAATAATCCATGAGCTGTGTATTGATAGTTCCTGTGGAGCTCCGTCAAAGTCTCATACATCAGTAGTCTTTTCTGATCCTTCCTTTTTTGCAAAAATAAACCTCAACCACTGACTCTTCACAGCTTCATCTTTGGGTAGAGAATATAACACAAACTATCCCTCAAACTTCCAATAATTTCCAGCTAAGCACAGCGTCTTCATGACTTCATGATCTGTTTATCTTCCTCTTTAATTTGCTGCTGTGTTAGTGGGCGGGGCCGCAGGTTTAAATTTTGCGGGTCTGCGCTTGCAACCATTATGTTTCGTATCCACGTCACGACGAAACGGCTAAAGACTCGTTATTAAGACGATTCATTCCAACCACTATGAGTCGACTCTTTTATAGATGAATCAATAGTTTTAAACACTGTCCACTTTCAGATTTAAGCCTTAGCTGGATATTTCACTTCACTTAGAGCTGTGTTGCACACTATATAGAAGGTCATTTTCAAAAACCCATAATAGGGGCTCTTTAAGAAGATTTTTAATTTTAGTATGTGTATATATATATATTACGTAATGCCAGAATGCCAATATAATAACATCATGATGCAGGTACACTCTTCCAAAGGACACATCATATGTCATTCTTAAAAATATTTCATTTAATTATAATTATTCTAATAATGAGGCATTGTAATCAGAATGTGAAAACATACATCCTATGCATATAATAATAAATGTTAACAATAAAAGTGCAAGGTAAAGTAACATAGGCTGCGATATCTACTACCAGATCTATTTTCAGTTGTCAGACACCCACATGAAATACTATAGTCATTTATAGTAAACACTATAGTGTTTTTTTTAACAATACTGACACCTCCAGCAGAGATAGAGATGTTGCACAATCAGCTGAAATGTTGCTAGAATTGTTTTTTATGTATTGGTGATCTATATATTGCATCACCAAAAATGATTGAGGTCATATCCATGTGTTGTGCGATAACTCCATATGTTGATTATTGTGACAGGACTAGCCATATTAACACCCGTTTATTAAATCATGAATTGTTTTGGATTGTGACTTGACAAACCCAAACACCTCTGGGATTAAATGAAGCATTGTTTAATGTAATGTGTGTTAATTGCTTTAGTTAAGACTCCAGCTGTTTTGGATCATAACTTTATAAACTTTCTCTTTTTTAATGATGATGGATAAAGTTTTTTTGTGTTGATCGCTTGTTATCAGTGATGTAAAGTAACAAATTACAAATATTCAAACTACTGTAATTGAGTAGTTTTTCTCAGGAATTGTAATTTACTAAGTAGTTTTATAAATGTTATATTCGTCAAAACATTGTTCTTAGACGCTGGCTAGACATTGAAATTTGGTCATCTGACGCCACGACCTAAATCTAACCTAATAGTAACGTCTTATGACGTTGTGCGCCTACTGGTCAATCACTAAATGCACTACAGAATGTTACGTTTACACACACCCACAAATTAGATGCATTAGCTTTTTACAGCGTAATACTCACCACTCTTGAGTACTTTTAAAAAGGCTACTTTTTACTCATACTTTGAGTAATATTTACAACTGATACTTTTACTCTACTTGCACTACATTTTTAGGCAAGTAATGGGACTTTAACTTAAGTGTGAATTGTTTTTTTTGTTTTCGTTTTTTTTCAGTACTCTTTCCACCACTGCTTATCATATTTTGCATGGTGATTGGTTTGCAGTAATGATATTCGCTTGTTATTGTTTTATTAAAAATGCTGTGATTCCTGTGTGTATATACGTCTGATGAAGGTCAGGAAATGGAAACATTACATATGATGCTGCCTTCACACCAGACACAGAAGAAGCGTCAAGCGCGAGTGATTTACATGTTAAGTCAATGCAAAGGCGCGAATAGACATCCTGCGGCGCGATATGCACGAATGACTAGAATTGCGCAAATGGTGCGGTGCGATGAGCGTTTTGCGCGCTTGCCGCTGAAAGCTTCCATCATCCAGGTATAGTTTCTGGAGGAGTTTATGAGCTCACAGAGCTGGCTGCACCTCTGAAATGATCTAGTGGACTCAGACACTTCTCCAAATGAATCGGCGCTGTTTCACACAGTTATTTTATCAATAAAATCCATGTTAGCCATTTAGCAACGAAGCTACAGTCACCGGGCAGACAGAAGCCCTGCCCATGATGCAAATCCGCGTCTGTTCTGAAGTGGATTTTGACGCACGAATGAAGTGGATTTTGACGCGCGAATGAAGTGGATTTTGACGCGCGAATGAAGTGGATTTTGACGCGCGAATTAAGTGGATTTTGACGCGCGAATTAAGTGGATTTTGACGCGCGAATGAAGCGAGTAAACTCAAATGATCACACGTCTATTTACGTGCGAATAGGGCACTTTATCCACGCGTTCCGTGTCTGGTGTGAACACAGCATAAGAAATTATGAGCAAGTCTTGATAGTGTGCAGGATTGTTTTTTTTATTTTATTTAAGCAAAATACAAAAACCATTTGCATTTGTTTGTGTCAATTAGCATATTTATGGTCCATTTATGGTTTATATAGTATAATATAGTGATAATATTGAGGAAATGCCATGGTTACTATATGAAAAAGTCCCTTATAAAAATGTTAAATACTATAAATATAATATTATTTAATAAATACAAATAATAGTGTCACTGTCTGGGACAGTTCCGCACATAACTGCTAGATGGCGCCACTAAATTGTGCAAGTGATGTCAATCCACAAGTAAGAGCATTATTTGTAAAAAAAAATGAAGCAGTGAGTCCTGTGAAGCGAAACAATTGGTCGGTGTAAGAAATTGATCATTATTTACAATATTATTAGCTTTAATCCCCAGTAGTGTTGTCTAAAGCAGTGGTTCTTAAAGTGGGGGTCGGGACCCCCCGAGGGGTCACGGGACAATGAAGGGGTGGTCGCCTGATGATTTTCAAAAATCTATTATTTTTATTAAACCATAAGAATTACCATATTTTATCCATACCTATTGAATAGAGAAAAAAAGTTGTTTATATTTACTATATACTATATAGTTATTATAGTAGCTTATAGTTACTAGTTCTATTGGATTGCGACCCCTGGGGTAATTACATCATATTAAAGACACAGCAATAGCGTCAGATGCAGCAGATTGATTTTATAACACCAGGTTAAACTTTCTGGCACATTTACAGCACTGACATACATAAAAAAAAAATTAACAAAGATAAGACTTGGGTCTATTGGTGTGTGTGTGCACCATTGCATGCAAGGTTTCTGTATTTATAACCACCTCAGAGGATATTGGGGGTCATGAGTAGGCCCACACGGAATCTGCGCGCGCAGAATTCCGCAGATTTTTCGCAGAATTCCGCAGATTTCCGCAGATTTTTAGCCCATCATTAATTCTGTTTATTTACTTGAGTAAAGGTGTGTAAATCTGAATTCATTCAGTTTTTAAATTACACATATTTCCCATATTAAGGTTTTAGTTATAAGACTCCCAAAATAATTCTGCAGAAATCCGCAGATTTTTACCAAAATTTTCCGCAGAAATTGCAAAAAACATCCGCAGATTCCGTCTGGCGCTAGTCATGAGTCACTGGCATTGTTATTTTGGGGGTCGTGGGCTGAAAAGTTTAGGAACCCCTGGTCTAAAGTACCGAGTTCGGTACCAATCGGTATTGATAATGTAAAAATAAACATACAAACGAGTCCAAAATGGCTCCTGATGACACACTGAGATCTTGTGAAGCAAAACAATTGGTCAGTGTAAGAAATTAATCATTATTTACAATATTATTAGCTTTAATCCGCAGTAGTGTTGTCAAAAGTATCGAATTGGTACTGAAATTGAAAATGAAAATGTAGATATGAGCACATACAAATGACTGCAAAACTATTTCCATGGCTCCTGATGACACATTGAGATCTTGTGAAGCAGTATTAGTAAAAAAAAATGAAGGATTTTGCCATTATTTAACAGCCAAGATATTCCAACATGACAAATAAACTTCTGTGTCGAACATTTGAACTTTTCCAATCCATTAAATCATTTAAAGGCCTTAAAATGGTATATTTAATATTAGGTTCACTCTGCGACGTCTCAATTTACTGCTTTAGTTGGTGTTATGATGCTTTGTGCTACTAGCAAAGGATAATACTGTATGTTATCCTGTAAAATGAGCACTCAGTCCCATGGATATAGCTTTGGTTCTGTCGATCATTGAGCGTTAAAATCACATGCTCTTTTCTGATCGAGACATGCTCTGTTTCCAGGTGACGGTGGAGTTTGCAGACGAGCCCAGTCTGGCGTTCATTTGTGCGGAGGTGGACTGTAAAGTGGTGCACGAGTTCATCGGCGGCTACATCTTCCTGTCCACTCGAGCCAAGGACCAGAACGAGTCTCTGGACGAGGAGATGTTCTACAAGCTGACCAGCGGCTGGGTTTAATCCACTTTGCTTTCTCCTTTAACCATCGCTTCGTCATAATGGTTTGAAAACTGAAGCCTTTTCCTGTTTTTTATATTCTGTTCATGCGCATGAACGCATCGATAACACTAGCAGGACAGCGACTCCAGTCAAAGAAAAAGAGTCGAAGAGCTTTTTTTTTTTTTTTTTTTCCTGCTTCCCTCCAGAAAAGATCGGGTTGTAGAGATGAAGCAATAGTAGCTGATGGTGTCACACACACAAACACATATATATCTATATATATATATCTATGGCCTTTCATCCTCGGTAGAAATATGCCAGCTTTCTGCACCGCCAGTTATTTATTTGTGACTAATTTCCGTTGCGTCTCTTTTGGGTAATTGTTGAATGTTGCGGTGCTCGTTTGTGCCTATTAATCTTTTATGTTAAATATATCACCCTCATGTGATGACACTAGCGAAGGAGCTGTTACACTAGCTTTAAAGTGATGGTTATCCCAAAAAATGGAACTTTTTACTGTTAATTTACTCACCCTCAGGTCATCCAAGATGTTGGTGACGTTCTTTCTTTAGTAGAAAATGTTGAGCTGAACTTGTTGTACTTAGTGGTCCTTATAAAGGCAGTGATGGGTTATTTAGATTAAAAAGGATGTCCTGATGACAAACTGAGGTCTTGTGAAACTCGTGTAAGAAATTGATAACTATTTACCGTATTATTAGCTTTAATCCACAGTAGTGTTGTCAAAAGTATTGAATTTGGTACCAGTCAATTCTGGAGTTTAAAAAAATAATCACATACAAACGAGTCCAAAATGACTCTTGATGACACACTGAGGTCTTGTGAAGCCAAATAATCGGTCTGTTTAAGAAATGTATAATTATTTACAATATTATTAGCTTTAATCCACATTAGTGTTGTCAAAAGTATCGAATTTGATACCAATCGGTACTACAATTTTTAAAATAAACATACAAACGAGTCCAAAACTAGTCCTGATGGCACACTGAGGTCTTGTGAAGCAAAACAATCGGTCCGTGTGAGAAATTGATAACTATTTACTATAATATTAGCTTTAATCCGCAGTAGTGTTGTTAAAAGTATCAAATTCGGGACCAATCGGTACTGAAATTTTAAAAATAAACATACAAACGAGTCCAAAATGACTCTTGATGACACACTGAGGTCTTGTGGAGCGAAACAATCACTCCGTGTAAGAAATTGATAGTGACAGTAGTGTTGTCCAAAGTATCGAATTTGGTGCCAATCTGTACTAAAATTTTAAAAATAAACATACAAACGAGTCCAAAATGAGTCCTGATGACACACTGAGGTCTTGTGAAGCGAAATAATCGGTCTGTTTAAGAAATTTATAATTATTTACAATATTATTAGCTTTAATCCACAGTAGTGTTGTCAAAAGTATCGAATTCGATACCAATCGGTACTACAATTAAAAAGAAAAACATTCAAATGAGTCCAAAATAAGTCCTGATGACACACTGAGGTCTTGTGAAGCAAAAAAATCAGTATGTTTAAGAAATTTATAATTATTTACAATATTATTAGCTTTAATCCACATTAGTGTTGTCAAAAGTATTGAATTGGTACCTGTCGGTACTACAATTTTTTAAATAAACATACAAACGAGTCCAAAATGAGTCCTGATGACACACTGAGGTCTTGTGAAGCGAAACAATCACTCCGTGTAAGAAATCAATAGTGACAGTAGTGTTGTCCAAAGTATCGAATTTGGTGCCAATCTGTACTAAAATTTTAAAAACAAACACATTCAAACGAGTCCAAAAATGATTTCCATGGCTCCTGATGACACACTGAGGCCTTGTGAACCGAAACAATCGGTCCGTGTGAGAAATTGATAACTATTTACTATAATATTAGCTTTAATCCGCAGTAGTGTTGTTAAAACCCTGCTGAAATATCCAGCTTAAACCAGCCTAAGCTGGTTGGCTGGTTTTAGCTGGTCGACCAGCCTGGTTTTAGAGGGGTTTTGGCCATTTCCAGGCTGGTTTCCAGCCATTTCCAGCCTGGTCTTAGCTGGTCAGGCTGGAAAATGACCAGCTAAAACCAACTTGATCAGCCTGGTTTAAGCTGGACATAGCTGGTTTTGGCTGGTCAAGCTGGTTTTAGCTGGTCAACTCCCAGCCTGACCAGCTAAGACCAGCCTGGAAATGGCCAAAACCCCTCTAAAACCAGGCTGGCCGACCAGCTAAAACCAGGCAACCAGCTTAGGCTGGTTTAAGCTGGATTTTTCAGCAGGGAAGTATCAAATTCGGGACCAATCGGTACTGAAAATTTAAAAATAAACATACAAACGGGTCCAAAATGAGTTTTGTAAAGCAAAACAATTTGTCTGTGTGAGAAACTAAACATTATTTACAATATTATTAGCTTTAATCCATAGTAGTGTTGTCTAAAGTATCGAACTGGTACCAATCGGTACTAAATGTAAAAAATAATCACATACAAACGAGTCCAAAATGAGTCCTGATGACACACTGAGGTCTTGTGAAGCGAAACAGTCAGTCTGTGCAAGAAATTGATCATTATTTCCAATATTATTAGCTTTAATCCACAGTAGTGTTGTCAAAAGTATCGAATTCGGTACCAATCGATACTGGAATAAAAAAAAAAACATACATTTACTGCTAACATTTGAGCGCTCATTTCCAATCACAGTCATTTCTGTTGAGCATGTGAACACAATGTCTAATCGGCGATGTTTAAAAACGCGCTCAAAGGCTAGCGGGAAATGGACGTTTTTAAAATTTCAGCACTGATTTGTACCGAACTCGATACTTTCGACAACAGTAATCCACAGTCTGGTCAAACAGTTTTGTGTGAATGTAGTCCGATTGTAGTGCGTTGCTTTTTATTTATCAACAAACAGCGTCACCTGACTTGCCGTCCAAACTTGTGCCCTCGCGCATTTGTCATCAAAACAACCTAGCTACAATCGGACTTTATTCACAAATGCACCAAAATTAGACGGACCAATCATTTTTCTTAAGACTTCAGTGTGTCATCAGGAGCCAATCTGGACTTGGACTCCTTTGTATGTGTTTATTTTGAATCTAAAAACCTGTCACTATTCACTGCCATTATATAAATCACCATGAATTCAGCTTAAACTCTACTTGAATGTTCTACTGAAGAACGTAACATCCCAGATGACCTGAGGGTGAGTAAATTAACAGTAAATGTTCGTTTTTGTGTGAACTAACCCTTTAACGATGCTGCTTGTGTATGACTGAAGATCACACTAATGATATCTTCCGTCAGAAAGCCAATCAGATTGCTCATTTCGAAGCACTTCTTGCGCACGGTGAGTTTCTGCATCGATAAGCTGTAGTTTGAAGTACTCTACATTTAATGACGGTTTTTACACTACGATGAAGGAGAGTCGCAACACTTATTTGTAGCAATCGAGCAGCTTGCCATGAAGGACGTTTCTAAAACTGATTGGGCTCAATGTAGGACGATGTTTCTTTTTTATTATTCTTATCTTCATATGAAGTCTGTTATTTTATTCATCGCTCGTTATCGTGAACCAGTATAGTATTATTCAGAAGCGTTTCTTTAATATGCACCAGCGATAGGTCACAGATCACGCCATTTCCTTTTTATTTGATGTGTTTCTTGACTAAATGAAGGAAGGCTAAATGAAGTATTAGATTTTTTTTTGTATCTAATGTAAAAACTTAAAAAAAAGTAACAAAAAAAAAAAAACAGGTTTTAAAAGAGATAAATTGTACAGATATTTTGTTGCTGCTTTTTTTCTGTCGTTTTTTGGAAGTGTATTTTTTTCCAGAAGAGAGGGGAAAAAGCCATTTTTTTGACATTTGATGATTTGGTCCCTGCCGATCTTAAGGACTTTAGAAGTATATAAATATATATATATATATTATCACATATGAAGAAGTGAAGTAAAATCATGCCGATTAGGGCTATCTCTTTATGTCTGCAGTGAAGGAGCTCTATTGTTTTATTTAGTTTTCCTAAAGGAGCACATTTTTGTGGGGGAAATATACTCATTTTACAACTCCCCTAGAGTTAAACACTGTATTTTTGAATCATTTCTAAATCCTTTCAGATGATCTCCGGGTCTGGTGGAAGCACTTTTAGCTTAGCTTAGCATACATCATTAAATCGGATTAGACCGTTAGCATCTTGCTTAAAATTAAAAAAAAAAATTGTTGATAATTTTCCTATTTAAATCGTGACTCTTGGGTCGTGTAATAAGACCGACAGAAATGTAAAAGTTGCTATTTTCTAGGTCAATATGACAGCGATGTATAATATCATTGCGCCTGCTTTTACGATACTGGAATTTGATACCAATCCATACGTACATTTTAAGCACGTCCATTTCTAGCTAACATTTGAGCGCGTTTTTAAACAGCGCTGATTTGTCATTGTGTTCTCGTGCTCAACAGAAATGACTGTGATTGGCTGTGGAGGTCATCAGTTTACCGAACTCACCGCTGTTTACTGAGTGTAACCACAGATACAGCGACACTGGAGCGTTTCAAAGTTAGGTCGATCAGCTGGTTTGTCTATAAGCTGACATATGAGCGATCGGCTGGAGAATCGAGGCTTTAAAACGCTCCAGTGTCCCTGTATCTGTAGTTACACTCAGTAAACAGTGGTGATTCGGTGAACTGATGACCTCCACAGCCAATCACAGTCATTTCTGTTGATTATGTGAACACAATGACAAATCAGCGCTGTTTAAGAACGCGCTCAAATGTTAGCAGGAAATGAACGTTTTTAAAATTTCAGTATCGATTGGTACTGAATTACAGTATCATGACAACCCTAGCCTGCTGTAGTCATGATACGGCAGCAAAGTTAGTTGATTATTACGCCAGAAGAAAGTTTAGTTCCTAGCCATATTAGCTTAGATAATAGCAACTTTTCATTTTCCATCAGTCTTAGTACACGATTTAACGACAGAAGCATCAAGCTTTAAATAAGGTAAATTATTAGAAATCTTTGGTCATTTTTGAGCATGATGCTAATGGTCTAATCCGATTCAATGATCTATGCTAAGCTAAGCTAAAAGTGCTCACGTCAGACCCGAATACATACAGAACATGTTAAAACTCTGGGAAACTGTAAAATCATCCTTTGACCCCTAAAAAAAAGTGTTGTTTCTTTAACAGATAATCATCCACACTGCCGTGTTTCCTAAAGCCGTGTGTCAAACACTAATGAAGAGCAGCCGGGTCTCGTTTTGTGCCTTTCATTGCTCGTCACTTCATGTCAGTATTGTCTAATGTTTCCCATATGAAGGTGGTTTCAGAGCCAGAAATGAAGACTTTTTTGTTTTGTTTGTTTGTTTTGGTTTCGTTTTCTCAGATGCCAGCAGTGCTTTGCATGGCCTGCTGTTTTAAGATTGTACAAATGCCATTTACCTGACAAATTAATAAATAAAATCATTTTTATTTAAAATCTTAATGTGGTTGTAGATCATGGCTTTATTTCTCTTTTGCACTGGCAAGTCTTCACCATAAGGAGGCAGTCTTGAAAAACAAATGTGTTACGGCTTGTGTCTGTGGTTTACTTTCCATTACACTTCTATAATATTTGGAAAAAATAGTGCACTCCCTGACAAAAGTCTTGTCGCCTATGCAAGTTTTAGGAACAACAAATAATATCTTGACTTCTAGTTGATCATTTGGTATCAGAAGTGGCTTATATGAAAGGCAAAGGCCTCTAGATGACGCTTATTTGAGCACAATAAAATATGATCATGCCTTGATTTTGAATGATTTCATTAGGACAGTAAGCTCTGACTGAGTCTTGTCACTGAACAGAAATAATGCCCAGTATAGAATATAAAGTCATGCTGCAGTGGAAACAGAATGAATATTGTGTCTGACTCCATCATGAGCTTGGAGGACTATGCGGCTGGCCGGAAGTGCGATATCCTAATTAATTAATTCATTCATTTTCTTTTCGGCTTAGTCCCTTTATTAATCCGGGGTTGCCACAGCGGAATGAACCGCCAACTTATCCAGCACGATTTTACACAGCGGATGCCCTTCCAGCTGCAACCCATCTCTGGGGAAACATCAACACACACTCATTCACACTCATACACTACAGACAATTTAGCTTTCCCAATTCACCTGTACAGCATGTCTTTGGACTGTGGGGGAAACTGGAGCACCCGGAGGAAACAAACCACAACCTCCTACTACGCGTCCAGCAGTTCGCACCATCCTATGTAGACCTTTGCGATTGCTGCTGGTGCTGTTTCCGTACCAGGTGGTGATGCAGCCAGTCAGGATGCTCTCCACAGTGCAGGTGTAGAACGAGCGGAGGATGTGGGGGCTCATTCCAAACCTCCTGAGACGCCTGAGGAAGAAGAGACGTTGTTGTGCCTTCCTCAGCACTGCATCTGTGTGGGCAGTCCATGTCAGATCGGACTGTTACCAGCAACAGGTCTGTCATGGTATGGGGTTGTGTCAGTGCCAACTTGCACTTCTGTGATGCACCATTAATGCTGAAAAGTACATAGAGATTTTGGAGCACAGTATGCTGCCTTCTTTTCCAGGGACACCCATGAATATTTCAACAAGACAATGCAAAACCACATTCTGCACACATTACAGAGTCCTGCTGCGGAGGAAGATACAGGTATTTGACTGGCCTGTTTGCAGTCCCGACTCCAATAGAGAATGTGTGACAAAAAGCGACAACGAAGAACCCGTACTGTGCTCATTTTAAGACTTGTTTGCAGGAACTATGGAAAAAAATTACACCTGAAACACTTCATCACTCAGTGTCTTCAGTCCCTAAACGTCTTTTAAGTGTTGTGAAAAGAAACGACAACATTACAAAGTGCTAAATGCTTCACTGATACAACTTTTTTGAACTGTGTTGCAAGAGCCAAAATGAGAATACAGGTTTATTTATGAAAAAATAAATAAATAAATAAAAATGATGAGGAACACAATAAATAATGTTTGTTGTATTTTCTGCAATGAAACACAAGACCAAGTCAATTTAGAACTGTTTTCTATATTGTTCCAACTTTTTCTGATTTGGCGTTGTTAAAAAAGGCATGCTGTTATGATTGACATTTGTGATTGACAGCTTTTGGGTTTTAATCTATCTCGCTTCAGGTCATCCATGATCAAGTGTTCATCTGCTGGTGGACTATAGAGAAAAAACAAGAGCTTTCCTGCAAGAAAATGAACTCGGACTGCTGGAAATCCCACATAAGCTCTGGAGGAAATTGTGTAAATGGACAAGGATGATGTTGCTTGGAAGCATTGAAGTGTTTTTTGTTTCTTTTTCATTAAAGCGTCTGAATTACAGACCCAAACTAAATACTTAATAACGGTTTTGCTTTATATAGGCAAAAATAAAACAAATAACAACAATGCACATAACTATAACGGCAATAAAAACTCCCAAACAATAAAAGCTCTTTTTGGTTTTTATGAATTGTGTGCTGGATCGTTGCGTAACAATACTGTAGTTTACATATCAAAAATATCAAAATTCGGCTCAAGAATCATTTGAGGTTAAAATACTCTATTTAAGAATCACTCTTTGGCCCCCAAAAACTCTTTTATTGTGAAATATTTCCAGTACTGAGCTTATTTTGTACTCAGAAAGCTTCCTTTTTGAAACTGGGCAGTATGTACTGTATAACATGGGAAAAATGTGTAATTGGTTACTGTGAATGATCAAGTTTGGAGAAATGTTAAGTATAGTATAGCAATTTAATATGTATATGTATAGTATAGCAATTTTAAGTACAGTATATTTCTGAGATGTACTGTACTGTACTTCTCCAGCAGGCACTAGTGATGGGTCGTTCTTGAACGATTCGTTCATTTTGAATGAATCTTCAATATGACTCCGGAACTACGAGTCCTCTCAGGGAGTGATTCGTTCATCCGCGCGTGCGCACATTTGTGCAGGTATCGTTCATTTTTCAAGTCTTTTGAGTCGTTCATCATGGAAAGGCAGAAGCCAATCATTTGCGTTTAGAGCCGGAAAGAGATTTGATCCGTTCATGACTCGTGTCTTCTATCGAGTTTGAGTCATTCGTTCATCACTGAAAGGCAAGCCAATCATATGCGTTTAGAGCCGGAAACAGAATTGATCCGTTCATCTCTCAAGTCCTCGGGTCTGAGTCTTGCCTCTTTACGATCGGTCACGTGATGAAAGAACCAGAAGACCCGAAAGGTGAGCTAATCATGGCTCCTTTCAGTTCAGCAGGTAAACAATAAATTATTATTTTCTCCCTCTTAAAGCAGTCTATTTTTAGTGTGATCAACCTTGGGCTAGTTGTAGATGTGTTTGCAAGCAATTCGTAACATTTTAATAATATTTTGGCAAATTGAACTAAATGAACGAAATGACTCGAAAAAAGATTCGTTCATCTCGATGAACGAGACTCAAAGAACCGAGTCAGTAAAATGATCTGAACTTTCCATCACTAGCAGGCACACAATGTCATAAAGCCTGGGTTATACTTCTGCGTCAAGTGATCGGCGTGACCTGAGGCGCAAGCCTCGGGCGTAGCCGTGCATTTATACTTGTGCGCGCTGTTTCTGTTTCTCTGCAATACACTTCCGAAACACTAGCTGGCAGTAGGTGTTTATGTTCCTCTGTGTCGAGTTTCTTCACTGGTGTTTTGTTTTTTCTGAACACTTCCTTAATGTACAAGTGGCTCAAATTCACTCATTTTGAGGCGGGAACCGGCGGACGTGCAACAACTTTAATTATGGTAAGCACAAAACAACAGTCTCCATCCGGAGCTCCTTCACTGGACTCCACACCTGTAAACACTCGCTGCATTGGGCGTGCGGCTCTCATCTACGCCCACACTCGTCAGCGCTACCAAGCCGACCAATCACAGAGCTTGCGCTACGCGTACGCGTTACATTTTTTGAGAGGTGCACGTCAACGTCGCCAACGGCCACGGCAAGGGCTATGCGTTCACACGTAGGCTGCACCATAGCATACGCGTGCGCTTGACGCAAAAGTATAAATCAGCCTTAAGATGTTAATATTATGTTAGATTTAGGTTGTGACGTCAGGTGACCAAAATTTAACGTCTAGCCAACATCTAAGGGCGACTTTCTTTTAACGTCCAATAATGGACGTTGATATTAGGTTGATGTTAGGTTGTGTTGGAAAGTGACCAAAATCCAAAATTGAGCCAACATCATATACTGAAGTCAAATACTGACATTTATTCGTCAGGTATGGCAACCAAAATCTAACGTCTGATAGACATCATAGTGGTAACGTCCACATAACGTCAAGCTGTAACATCATTAGACGTTGATATTTAACTGATTTTAGGTTGGACGTTGGACATTGATGTTAGCCTGACGTTGGGTTCTGACGTCAATACGATTTATATTTCCAAACAAAATGCAACGTTCCCTTGACATTGGGGGTACAACGTCAATCTGACATCATGTTGACGTCCTGTGCCTGCTGAATTAACCCTGAAACACGATTCAAAAGTACCCAAATCCAATTCATCAATTCAAAACACGATTCAAAAATGTGCAAATTTAATTCATTTTTACTTGTGAATTCACAAATTGTGCTTACAAATTGACGTATTTGATTTTCAGAGATGGCAAAAGTACACACATCCTTTACTTAAGTAGAAGTACAGATACTCGTGTTTAAAACGACTTTGGTAAAAGTAGAAGTACTGACTACACTTTTGTACTTAAGTAAAAGTAAAGAAGTACCGCCTGAAAAATGTACAAAAGTAAAAAGTACTAATTTCAACCACAGTCCCAAAGACATGCGGTGTAGGCGAATAATAATTCAACTAAATTTGCAGTAGTTTATAAGTGTGTGTGTGTGAATGTGTATAGGTGTTTCCCAGTACTGGGATGCAGCTGGAAAAGTATCCACTGCGTAAAAAAAATGCTGGAATAATTGCCGGTTCATTCTGCTGTGGCGACCCCTGATAAATCAGGGACGAAGCTGAAGGATAGTGAGTGAGATAGGTAGGTAATCATCCTGACACAAACTCACAGTGTTCAGCATGTAGGTTTGCCACTGTTAGATCAAAAACAACAGCTGCAATTCATGTTGATACACTCTGTCTATCTTAATAAATAATGTCTTACATTTTACACTGAATTCTGTCCAAAATATATTGATTTTTTTCTTTAGCTAAAATAAATACTTATCAGATATGACTGCAAACTATTTTTTTTGCATTAGGCTAAAGCTTCTTATTCTCTTCAGAGAGTAGCTCTCATATATAACCTGCTATTTCAGTGTTTTTTCAGGTATTGTGGTTATTTTATTTAATGGATAATCATTAATTCTGTTACAGTTTTTCTCAGTCACTTTGGTCCATTTCTCAGATCAGAATTGAAATTCTCTAAA
The DNA here is from genome assembly GCA_903798195.1 of Danio kyathit. Taxonomy (NCBI): domain Eukaryota; kingdom Metazoa; phylum Chordata; class Actinopteri; order Cypriniformes; family Danionidae; genus Danio; species Danio kyathit. The sequence goes on from LR812535.1 coordinate 59,120,777, forward strand.
CCCCTGTTCAATCTTCAGATCATCATTGTGTCACTTGTGCACATCAGAAAGCAGTTTCTCTTTATGAACAAGTTGCAAATGCTTTTGTTCATCCATGCAAATGATTATGTGCAATTCTCTGATGTTTCCTATATTATCAGTTGCTCATGTCATGTTGATCAACATGTATTATTTTATCTCTGTTGAATAGTCTCACCCCCACAACATTTAATCGTTCAAATGCCCGAACAAGTTGTCTTAATATTTAGTCATAATGCATTTTTTACATTTCTCCCAGGTGAATCTGGACTTTTTCTAATGAAGGTCTAAAAGGAGGTTGTCCTGTTCACATTTTTACTTTTGTTTTTTCTTTGTGCTATGTGGTGCTCTCTTTTCCTTTCTGTATCAGAATGACATGATCTAGCAACAAATTACAGTACAAACAGCAAAAATATTGCCATAGTTTACACCAGAACAGCCCTCCAGAGTACACTGATACTGATAACATGACTAAGTAATTTGAGTCTTATTCATATACAATGACACAAGGACATGTCATTCTGCACCACTGACATGTTCACTGACACAGAAATTTAGTTTTGAGAGATGAACTGAAGAATTTTGAGCAGGAGACTGGCTTTTGCAGGTAATCCATGGTGTTTTGCTATTTATACGTGTTGTTTTGAGAAATACACAGGCCTACAGTTTTACAAATTTCAGTTCTGATCTGAGAAATGTACTAAAGTGACTGAGAAAAACTGTAATAGCCTACATTTATTCTATGCTAAAAGCAACATACACAGGTAAGACAGGTAACATACACATAAATTGCCCAGTATAACTACCTTTGTTGTTGTAAAATATTTGTTAAAAATTATTAATTGAAGACAACAGTATAGGCCTATGTAAAATTATATAGTCAATAAAACCTGAAAAACAGCATAAATTCTGTATTAGGAAATATGAATTCATCAGAAATAAAGGAAATAAACCGCAATGCATACATTTTTTATAAAGTATTTGATTGTTTTACAAAAAAAGCACTATTTTTCGCGGTATTAGATTGAAAGACCAGAGAAAGCTTATGCAGTATGATCGGAAGTGGAAAAAAAGGCGTAAGCATTTAAACAGCATGTTTTTGACTGGAATGTGTCTCGTTTACCTGTGATCCGATCGAGCAAAAGATGTCTTATTACCGTGTAAACAGGGCAGCATCAGTCATGTTAAATTCGCCGTTTCCCTCTGACACTGCGTAGCAGGGGCGGAGTGGACATTTTAAAAGTGGGGGGGACAGCTCTATGAAATCCAAAAGTTTACATTCTTAATCACCTGTTTCTAAATGGTCTGTCTCTAAAAGTGAGGGGGACATATCCCCCCGTCCCCCCCGGTTGCTACGCCCCTGCTGCGTAGTAATCCTCGCCTTTCTCATAGTAATCCTCATGAACTAGGCCATGTACGGTGTGCGATAGCCTTGAAGAAGCCGCGCGCTACAGCACGCAGGCGCGCAATGAGGAAAAAGAGACTGACTGCATCAAAAATGCGCTCATATTATTGCGCAATGACAAGAAATAATATAGATCGCGCCACCAAACACATAAAAACGAAAGTAACGACCGTGGTTTCAAAAATGTAAGAAGTAGAAAGTACAGATATTTGTGTAAAAATGTAAGAAGTAAAAGTAAAAAGTAGTCAAAAAAATTAGTAGTGGAGTAAAGTACTGATACCCGAAAAAACTACTTAAGTACAGTAACGAAGTATTTGTACTTCGTTACTTCCCATCTCTGTTGATTTTGTAAAGTTAACTGTGTGGTGTATGTATGAATTTTATTCCGTAAATACTATTTTTGAGACTGATTTGGCTCCATAGTGGAGCTCAGGGACAGGCTTGTGTAAGTGTGTGTGTTTAACGCGAGTCCAATAGGAACTGCAGCAGATCTCCACGTCACACACACACACACACACACACACACAGCGGCGGTCGAGTGACGGATACCAAACACACAGTGAGTGCACACTACCGAGTGAACACTCACTCAGTCCCTCACATCACACTGCAGTTCCAAAGAAAAGCGCGCGTTCAAAACTTCCAATACGACTGACTGCAGATGGAAAAACCCACACAGACGGAGCACGAGACAAAACAGCCGTGAAAGGTAGGAAATAAACGCCAGAAATACCCTACTCATGATGTATTCGAGCAAGTCTGGAGGTGTTAGGAAACTCTAGGTAGGATTTGATAAGTTTTTCCTGTCAGCGTTTGTCGCGAGTATCGATCGCTTGTGACAGAAAACCGCTCACTCTTCCCAGCTTTATGAAACAAACACAACACTAATGGTGTGTTTGGCGACAAACGCGACGCTCTTTCAGTTTCCTTTGAAGGGGCTTCAGACTTTAGGGATCCTCAGAAGTGGACATTAGCGTAATACACAAGACTGCAGTTTGTTTATTGATATTACAGCATAACCACTACTTTCATTTGGAGATAACCAAGTATTGAGGTAAAGTTGGTTTTATATACACATTCAGACAGCCACTATAGACAATTGAATAGTACTAATGTTTTGAAGTCATACCTAAATGCGATTTCATACCCAATTTTCACCATGGTAAACAATATAGGGAGCATTTCACAAGTTGTCACTGAACGAAGGTGCGAATATAAACTTTACCTCAGTTTCAGACTTTAGGGATCCTAAGAAGTGAACTACCAGGAAACACACCAGGGGGATTTTAGGATTTTCATTTTAGGGGGGCTCAGCTCCTTATGAAAAAAATAATAAATTTTATAAAAAAATAAAAAATTTATAAATATAAAACATTAGTACTATTTAATTGTACTAGTTATTGTACATTAGTTTTGTGTTTGTTTATATATATATATATATATATATATATATATATATATAAGTAATAATTTAATAGTAATATACACCTAAAATGTTTGACTAATATGGTTATATGCTAGTATGCCACTTTATAGACATGCATAGTCATTTGAGTTCTGAATGAGCCAAATAGGCTCAACAAACTTGTTTACTGTAGTAAAAGCCACTTTATATGTTGAAGTACAATTTTTGTTTCCATGTATTTAATAAATAAAACTGCCACTTTTCTAATTAAATGGCATATATATAAAATATATACATAATTCACATATTTCACGAACTGAATCATAATATTAAAATAGGTAATATTTTTAATACAAGACAACACATGATGTTTCTATCTCTGTCAGTGACTGACAGTTGAAATGAGTACATTCACTAAGTGGTTCACCTTTCTGTGCATGACTGTGGTATAGATAATGACGTATGCACTGTAGTGTGTTTTATAATCAGTGGCGGCTGGTGTTAAAAAATGTGGGGAGGGCGCAAACACCAGAAAAAAGTCTAAGTGTTGATAAAGTAAGAGTGTAAAAGGTGAACTAAAATATGACTAAAGCATACAATAAATGCATCACAAATCAGTTCTTTTCAGTTTAATTTGGGTTTATTATCAGTAATGAAGTATTCCAGATAATCAGTAAACACACACACACACACACAAATGTTGCCTAATCACTGGCTAGTAGCACTACTTGAAAATAAATTTTGCTCTCCTTTTTTTCTGGCTTGAAAATTTCTCAATAAGCTTTTGGTTAAAGTCAGTCATCTCAGTCACCAGTCTCTTCACTATTGACAGCATGGCCAATGCATTCAGCCTCTCTTGCGTCATGCTGTTTGAAACAGCAAACACGGAAACAGTAAAGGCATGACTTACATCACAACCTGCCAGCCAACTCCGTTTGTCATGACAAGTGCTGGAAAACCCCCGAATATACGCGCGCTCACCATCACTTGACTACTGGTGAATTTGCAAGGAAGGTCGATCTGGTCCAAGCTTCTTGATTTTTTTTTCTTCATCCAAACGCCTTGTGAACGGATATCTTTGCAAAGATACAACAGAATTTTCCTTCATCTCGAGAAATTGCATTCTAAGCTCTTTGGTGAGAATGGTCCAATCACATAAGGCCAATCATATAAAAACAAATATGATTCGTTCTAACAACAAAAATGGGAGGGTTCAGGAAGCAGAGCGCTGCGCCCCAAAGACAATTTAAAACAGGCCAATTAGAGCTTATCCTCATATCACGTGCATTGCAAAAGTTTGTGTACCTACATAGACTATCATTACATTTCACATATGAAAAAATATTGTTCATACATTTTTTTTTCAATAAATGTTAGTATGACTACAATAAATGTTAGAATGTTATAATTAAATCAATTTATTTTGTTAATATTTGTGATAATAAATATTGACATATTAAAGGAGTCTAACTTGAAGGGGGGGTGGCGCCCCAGCGCCCTCTATTGACCAGCTGCCACTGTTTATAATGGTAGTTCATTTTGAAATAAAAATAGTAAAATGTTATTAGGAGTTACATTTTCGCTGGAGGAAACAGCTGATTATGAGGTGAGCACTGAGGAAACAGTAGATTGAAAAACCCGACTGCTCCTATATGACATTGGGGTACAAGTGATACAAGTGTATCCATAGCAAAGAACGGCAGATTTTATAACAATTTATTGATAAGCACACACCTTGTTCTCTCACTCTGCACAGCTGGGGCTTGCTGATCAAATGAAAAATGAAAGTCGGGGAGGAGCAGAATTCTGCCGCCGTCTTCATATCAAATTTAAAGGGGACAGAGACGATAATTTGGTCTACAGTTTATGAGCTAATCGGAAAAGTTTTAGAGGGGCTGAGTAGAAATATAGGGGGGCTACAGCCCCCCTAAAATAGGCCTAGCAACGCCCATGATACACACGACTGCAGTATATTTATTGATATTAGAGCACAACTGCTGCCGCTTTCATTTGGAGATATGAGAGTATTGAATAGAGGTAAAGTTGGGCTGCGTCCGAAACCGCATACTTCCATACTATGCAGTACGCTAAAATCAGTATGCAAGCCGAGTAGTATGTCCGAATTCATAGAATTCGAAAATCAGTATGCGAGAAGTACCCGGATGACTTACTACTTCCGGCGAGATTCTGAAGTGCACATCCCATGCACACTGCGCTATCCCATGATGCCCCGCGAGAGAATTCATGAATGGAAGTGAAGCGACGCAACTGACGCAGGTAGGTCACGTGACCATGACAAAATGGCAGATGTAGTACGTTCGAATTCCATTCATACTTCTTACATTCATACTGTATAGAACGTACTTTTCTAACGGCCGAGTAGTAGTGGTGGGCAAAGCGAGGCTTCATGAAACACTGAACCAGTTGAATGTGTCGAAGCTTCGAAACGTTTCGAAACCTCACTCTACGGTGACACCTAGTGGTCATTTTTTATGTATTGCACTGGAACAGCTTCAGCAAAGAACAGTTGAGCAAACTGAGGTATTAAACCCCACTTTCCAGGCGCCGACCTGCAAGTGATTTAGTGGAGCGGTTAGGGTTCCTGACTACCATGTGGAGATAGTGGAATCGAATCCAGACTGAGACAGCTATTTTGAAATGCTTAATATCAGTTTGAATTGCTCTGCTCTTGTATCGTTTTGTTTCAACATTGGTCTGACATCCGAATAAACACTTTGTGAATAAATATGTCTTGTTTTGGTCATAAAACAGGGTTGTTGCTAGTTCAGACGTGGTTGTGGCCAGAAGGTAACAAGAATTATTTATATTACTCATAAAATTTCCCATTTATTCTATTTCATTAATGTCTACCCAAAACCTAAACCCAACCATCACAGTACTGTAAAAATATTTATTATTGTTTTACAGTGTTACAAAAATTATGCTAAATTGATAGCGTATCCGCTGCTGTATCCTATCTAGACTACACCTTAAAACAGTAACATTATTAAATACATAAAAATCATGATTTCGGTGTATTTGTACAAATCGGGATTCGAACCCAAAAATTATTTGAAGCACAGTATTAACGTGCACACGTACGGTCCACTAGGCCATTTGAGACAGGTAGTTCTTTCTGACCCTGTCAGTTAAAGGCAGATTCGTCAGGTCTCGAAATGCTTCTGAACTGGTCGATGCTTTGAATCGTTTTAGTCACGTGACCAGGTGTTTCGAAACACTTCAGTCACGTGACCTGTGTGTTTCGGATCATGCTTCGGTGCAGTGTTTCACTTGCACTTCGGGATCTCGACACGTGTCGAAACGTCAGTTTCACGTCAGCCATCCCTACCGAGTAGTACGTGTAAATTCAAATGCAGTACCTACTGAGTAGTAGGCGGTTTCGGACGCAGCCTTGGTTTTGTGTTCGCTAATTTAGAAGTCTCTATATTGTGTCGACCAATCACAACAGGCTGTCATCGGTCCAATCAGCGCAGATTAGCTTCGCGCTAAGGAGGGTTTTCGGAACAAATGAATCTCTGAACAAATCACATGGGAGTCGCATAGAGGTAAAGTTGGTTTATATTCCCACATTCGTTCATTTAGAAGTCTCTATATTGTTTACCATGTTACTTTGAATATTTAAGCAGAATTAGCATGCAAGTATGACTTCTAAACAACATGAACACTATCTGATTGACTGTGAATAATGTTGTACTTTGATAGTCATTGGCTGCTAATATGATTTCCCTATTTAGAGTTTGCAAAGAATACTTTAATGAAATTATATTATTAAGGAGAAAGTCTGAATGTGCGAATATAAAACCAACTTTACCTCTGTATCATATTTGTACCGCAAAATGAATCCCTCAACATCTGGCAACACACTCGGGTATTCAATGACAGTGACTCCGAGGAATTTGAACCTTCCCACTAAGGTACGCCTATGTTATTTTAGATTTTTTACGTATTGTGGTAATTTGCACGTTGTGTCAATGCTAGGGCTGGGCGATTTTTTTTTATTTATTTATTTATTTATTTTTTCGATTTTTTTTTTTTTTTTTTTTTTTTTTTTTTTTCGATTAATCGAATTTACGTTTTAAGACGATTTTATTTTTATAAAATCGAGGTATCGCGATTTTTTAAAAATAAAAATATTAAAGCAGCTTTTCCACTATCGTGCCAAACCGTTCTAAACTGTTAGACAACTGTGCTGAATTGTGCTGATAGATTCTGTTAATGAGCTACAACAGCTGGCTCAGCGCAAACGCGCTACCCCATTGTCGCGAGGTGCTGTGACGCTTTGCGCCGGATAGCCAGTGGAAAAAAAGGAGCTTCAAGACAGAAATATCATTTCAGACTCAAACCTTTATAGTCAACCTCCTTCAGCGTCACAAGAATTACATTTCAAAACACAAAATAAAACTAAACAATATGTAAAAGTGTAGCATTTGGAGGGGAAGAGCAGCGCACACACTCGTTTCTCCCTCTCCTCACACACGCAGACTGGGCTGCGTGATTGCTGTTCGCCTAGAGCGCCAGTTCCGCATGCTCCGGCCCTGATTACACTATATACATTACACAAAATAATAAAATAGGCTAAAAGTTTTATTGGTGGCTAGAGCTTAATTAATTTGATTGACATATAGGCAATGAGACCTTTACTTCGCCTGACTGAGCGTGAGTTTATTGCATGCTGCGCTGTATTCAGTAGCACAGATCACTCTGATCTGGGTGAGAACTTTACCAGCGACTTCATGCACTGCTGAAAGAATTTTTTTTCCTGCTGCGCATCGAATCAACAACAACATATATCCATGAAACACGAACTTGCAGACTCTTTGAACAATGAGGAAATAATTGCACCTAATTCAAAGCCCAGATGTCTGGTTTTGTATTTTATACCTGCGCACCACCTGAAGGACGGTTACGGCGTGTTGTGAATGTCGGCTGTCACTGCAGAAAGTCAAATCTTTCTTTAATTTGGACTTTTGCTTGAAAGCTTTACGGAGTGGCACAGTAGCTGTCCAAGCTACTGTAGCTATGAATTAAATCATAACCCATATGTGCACCAATAAACAAGTCAAATGAGTGAATAAATAAAATAAATATGGATTCTTAAATGTCGGTATTGTTTTTACTCCAAAAAAATATCAATACGTTTTGACAAATGTTTTATAAAAATAAATTGAGCAATTTCCAACATTTCAGCTATAGGCTGTTATAGGATTCAGTTAAATATAAGACAGACATTTAAATATAGATAGATATGTTACAGGTTTCTGTGTGGGTTTTTGTTGTTCACGGTGATCTTTAATATATACTGGGTGGTGTAGCTACACACAAATATTTTCTAAAACGTCAAGCAGGAATTTGTCAATAAGAATGTAATAGGCTACACCTTGTTGACCAATTTATGTATGTATGGAGATTAAAAATACATGTTCCTTAACCAGAAGGTTTTTCAAGTTATTTATAAAGAGATTGTTACTTCAGTCATGTTGCTGTAATGTTTTAAGTTGACTATAGTTACACAGTAAAAAAAAAATTAAAAAAATCGAAATCGAAATCGGTCAAACTTTATGAAAAAATCTAGATTTGTTTTTTGTCATATCGCCCAGCCCTAGTCAACGCTATTTGTCTAGATAATCGCTGTATACTCTCCGTTCTTGTGCGGTAATTTTCCGCCAAATACGATAATTTTGAGGTTCTGGTACGATACTTTCACATTTCCAATCTGGCAACACTGTTCGGAACAAATGAATCTCTGAACGAATCATATGGGGGTCTCTGGGATAATTAGGTAAAAATAAATGCATATTATAAGACAATGAAAGTGTTTTTTGACCTTGCATGCAGATCAGCCTGTTGTTGGAGACCGCCAAAACCAAACTATGACCTTTTATAATGCAAAATAGGGGCTCTTTAATTGGACTTTCCAAAAAACTTTCAGAGTATCTCACTCATCCAAAAGCCACCGTGTGTTCATTGCGTTTCGTTTTCTGAGGCGCAACACATTTATTATATCAGAAAAAAGGCCACAGTGGCTTCCACAAAATTGACATTAGTAATGGGCGATATAAACGATATGTGATATAAACGATACAAAATTGGCCTACGATAGAGATTCTAATTCTATTGCACTATCGTGATAATGCATGTTTGATGACGCAATCTACCCGCGAAATTAAGAGCAAGAGCAACAGCAACAACAGCACTAAGAAACGCATGGCATATTGTGGCTTGTCTAGTGAACATCAGTGCCTCCCACACAGATTTTACCTGGGCGGCCGATATATTATTGGGGCGGCCCGGTTCTGTGTTCGCGAGAAACTGAGAACACTCTGCCACAGACTCGCTCGCATGCTCTGCATGCAGACCCACAGAGACGCGCTGTATCGCGCTGGATACAGAACTGTTGTTCTGATTTGGGAGCAGCTTTAAGAAGAGCGCGAAGACTAAATAGACTGATCCAGCTCATTATTTGGGGTGACAATACATTTTCCCCGGACATGTCCGAGAATCTGCTTTTGCTTTCGATATTAATTGTATTCATTTTTGCATTACTTTATAAGCAAACTTTGTCTGGTGCGTCTCAATCTCTCAGCAGCACCAACACTACAGCAGAGAGAGAGAGAGAGAGGGAGAGAGAAAGAAAGAGCAGATCAAGACACCAGTTTTAATTTCATTAGGAGAACAAAACGTTTAAAACCAAATGTGTTACCTTAGGCTGCAGATTAGAAATATGTTTTTATTTAAAGTATCTGCAATACACAATTTTATTTGACTTTTTAATACTGGAAGTAATTTCAGTACTGTGTAAGTTCCTTAACTAAACACCAGTTTTTTTGTTCTCTGCAACTTGGCATTTAGGAACCAAGGACTTAAAAGAAAAGTCTTTCTTTCTAAAAGGCACTACATTTAGTTTATTTATCTGCAACATTGAGTTGTTTAATTACAGTTTTGCTTTTGCACAATAAATGTTCTCAAAATGACATGCAACGTTTCTTTATTTCTTAAAAAAATAGCAGTTTGGCTTTCCTAAGGGTCTCTGTAACCTGTTCTGAAATGGTTCTATTATAATTTATATATCGCAATATATATCGTTATCGCAAGAGGCTGCAATGTATATCGCAATATGGATTTTAGGCCGTATCGCCCATCCCTAATTGACATTTTTCTGTCTGATATTTGCTCCGGTTTATCATGAAGTGACGATTTTGTTCTCTCATTGGATGGAAACGCTGCTTTATTCCCAGTTTTGCACTTAAATTCAATTCGCATCATCAACTGGAAGCACAGCTAGTGTATAACTCACACGCTGGTTAAAAGTGCTGGAGTTGGCTCTTTTATTTTTTTTTTCTTTCTTTCACGTGGCTCCTCGTGCTTCCCGTCCTGATTTAGGGTTTATGAGGGGGATTGTTCAGGAACTCTGGTCTAAATATAATGAAGTTCACATCAGCCATTCGTGAATCATGACTGTCTGTTGGGTTGTGGGTCATAATTCTCACTTACTGCTGAATCACCAGCCCAATCGGACAGCGCTTGTATTTATGAAGCTGCTGAAAGTGGTTTCTGCCCGTTTGAAGGGTTTTCTGTTCCTCTCGGATGTTTCGGTTTATCCTGGGATACCACATAAGTATAATGTGTCAGCGCACAACATTAATATTGCAGGAATTATATCAGCATAAATTGAGCTAATGTGACGGTTATATGGTATTTGCTTTAAGGCTTTAATGAAGTAGTTAAACAATGCTGTGTGGAGAAACCAAAGAGGGATTTCTGAGTGAGTTTCTATTAAAAAAGAGAGAATGATAAAAACTAAAATATTCATATTTGTGGAAATATTTATAATTATTATAATTTTTATTATTATAAAATATTCATTCTTTCACATTCTTTTCGGCTTTTAATCTGCGGTCTGCGGAATGAACCACCAACTTATCCAGCATATGTTTTTACGCAGCGGATGCCCTTCCAGCCGCTAGGGCTGTCACGATATCTATTTTTTGCTGGGCGATATATTGCACCCAAATTAATTGCGATAAACGATATTATTGCCACCTTATAACTTGTATATACTTTTTTTTTTTTAAAGTATACAATTTTACAACTTAATAGTGTAATAATTCAAGTACACTGTTCGAAAGAACAAAGAATGTTTTATTTTTACGAATTTAGACATCTGAATTAGAACATAAAACAAATATCTTAGAACAAATAGATAATAAAAGATGTAAACAAAAAAAGCGTAAGAACAATCATGTTTAAGCATCTCAGTCACCTCTACAGGCCATTTTTTAATGATCCACATATCTGTAGTTGCAGAGAAAATTATATGTTTTTAATTTATATGCTTTTAGTATGTTGTCCTTTACTTTGTTGTACATAAATGGAATTGCAGTTTGTGAGATGTACGTTTTCTTTGGCAGTTCGTACTGTTTGTCAAAGGTTTGTAGCATATTTATAAATGCTGGTTTTTCGACCGTGTTTAACGGCTGCATCTCTTTAGCTATAAAGTGAGTTAAGCTGTCTGTGAGTGTGCGCCATTTGGCGCTGTCACGTTTATATTTGCACTGCCGGCGAAATGCATCTGTTAACGTTAACTGTCTGAAAGACCCTTTTTCAGTAGTAACTACGGTTGTTGTTCCCATGTTGAAAAAATGGCTAGGTTGGTTATGTTTTAGGTGGGATTTAAGGTTAGTTGTGTTGCCTTTTTTCGTTGCCACTGTTCTGAAACAAATTAGAAATATCGGCTCGTTCAAGTTAACGGGCTCTCCTTTTTCATTCGGCTTAAAGCTAAAATGTTCCCACACCAGAGCTGAACACTGTGGCTTTGAAACCAAGTCCATCGCGACTTGTTTATACTTAACGACTGTATACTAGCCTAAACACGAATCAATGGGTTCACGTCTCATCTTCCTCACCTCCACTATTCGCTCGCTCTCTTTCTCTCTCGCACTCTGCGTTTGTGGGGTTGTGCGCGCAGCATGCGTGGAGATGCTGCATAAGCTTCGCCTTCCACAGAAAGCAGAATGCAGTGTGTTCGACAAGAACTCAAGATGAACTGCCGCTCTAGGCAAAGGCCGCCCTCAACCCGAAAGTAAAAACAAAAGTGATCGGTTCGCAAACAGGGGTTGGGATGGGGGTGCCGCGGATGCCGCCCTCACTATTCTTCCACCCTAGGCGGCCGCTTAGGTCGCCTCTATGGACGCGTCGGCCCTGTACATAGACAATATATCGCGCCTCCAAAATTTACCGCCCTCATTTTCATATATCGCGCGATAAGTCAATATATTGACTATCGCGACAGGCCTACCAGCCGCAACCCATCACTGGGAAACATCCATACACACCCATTGACACACACACACTACGGACAATTTAGCTATTCAATTCACCTATTGCACATGTCTTTGGACTGTGGGGGAAACCGGAGCACCCGGAGGAAACCCACGCCATCACGGGGAGAACATGCAAACTCCACACAGAACCGCCAACTGAACCAGCCAAGGCTCAAACCAGTCACCTTCTTGCTGTGAGGCGATCGTGCTACCCACTGCGCCACCGTGATGGCCATAAAATATTTATATATTTATCAAGATTTGATATATATATTTATGAAGATTTGAACATTTTCTCAATGTCGATTATTATGCTGTTTATTGATTGTAGAAGACTAGGTTTACGGTTGTGTTTACTGCATTTTAAAGGGATAGTTCACGCAAATATATTCTTTTGTGTTCAGCAGAAGAAAGAAACTCCTTAAAGTCTTAAACCACATGAGAGAGAGTAAACGGTGAGGTCATAATAAATACCCCCCTAAGTAAATACTCATCATCTGTTCTTCCTGAATTTTATGGATCAGTTGTTTGCTTTGAGTTGTTAAGGACGTACAGTATAGTTTTGTCAGCCTCAGGCATTAGAGAGTGTTTTCCGTCCTCACTCGTCATATTTTCCGCTCTGTGGTGTAAAAAAACAATCCTCACAGCCCTCACTTTGCTGAAGAGAATCAAACAGTGCTTGGGTTTCCCTGGTCTGCAATAGTTGACTCATGTTTTCTGGAGCGTCTTCAGTTTTTTCCTTATGTTATTATGATTTGTAGGCGCTCCAATGCAAAAGTTTTGATTTAGTAGCTGTGTTTCCATCCAAAGATGCGAACTAAATTTATTAAAAATGGCAATATTGTATAAAAGACGTGGGAATGAAGCAGCGTTTCCATCCAACCAGTCAAACAGAACAAAATCGCCACTTCCTGATAAACTAGCGCCAAATATCAACAGTAAAAGCAGAATTTTCTGCGGTAGGAGAAGCTGCGTCAATCTTTTCTTCATTTAATACATAACATGCACATCAGAAGACGATGCGGACATGCAATGAACGTGTGGTGGCGTTTGAAGGTGTGAGACGCAGAGCACAGTCACTCCTAACAGTTCTGGAGGTCATTAATAAAATACAGGCAGTGCAGAATTATTAGGCAAATGAGTATTTTGAGCACATCATCCTCTTTATGCATGTTGTCTTACTCCAAGCTGTATAGGCTCGAAAGCCTACTACCAATTAAGCATATTAGGTGATGTGCATCTCTGTAATGAGAAGGGGTGTGGTCTAATGACATCAACACCCTATATCAGGTGTGCATAATTATTAGGCAACTTCCTTTCCTTTGGCAAAATGGGTCAAAAGAAGGACTTGACAGGCTCCGAAAAGTCAAAAATAGTGAGATATCTTGCAGAGGGATGCAGCACTCTTAAAATAGCCAAGCTTCTGAAGCGTGATCATCCAACAATCAAGCGTTTCATTCAAAATAGTCAACAGGGTCACAAGAAGCGTGTGGAAAAACCAAGGCGCAAAATAAACTGCCCATGAACTGAGAAAAGTCAAGCGTGCAGCTGCCAAGATGCCACTTGCCACCAGTTTTGCCATATTTCAGAGCTGCAACATCACTGGAGATGGTTCACCATCAACATTGCGTGCAGCAGCAACCACAGCCTCCCAGACACTGTTCAGAGAGGTGTACTGTTTTCCCTCCTTGTAAATCTCACATTTGATGATGGACGACAGGTTCTCTATGGGGTTCAGCTCAGGTGAACAAGGACGCCATGTCATTAGTTTTTCTTCTTTTAGACCCTTTCTTGCCAGCCACGCTGTGGAGTACTTGGACGCGTGTGATGGAGCATTGTCCTGCATGAAAATCATGTTTTTCTTGAAGGATGCAGACTTCTTCCTGTACCACTGCTTGAAGGTGTCTTCCAGAAACTGGCAGTAGGACTGGGAGTTGAGCTTGACTCCATCCTCAACCCGAAAAGGCCCCACAAGCTCATCTTTGATGATATCAGCCCAAACCAGTACTCCACCTCCACCCTGCTGGCGTCTGAGTCGGACTGGAGCTCTCTGCCCTTAACCGATCCAGCCACGGGCCCATCAAGACGCACTCTCATTTCATCAGTCCATAAAACCTTAGAAAAATCAGTCTTGAGATATTTCTTGGCCCAGTCTTGACGTTTCAGCTTGTGTGTCTTGTTCAGTGGTGGTCGTTTTTCAGCCTGAAACGCTTGATTGTTGGATGATCACGCTTCAGAAGCTTGGCAATTTTAAGAGTACTGCATCCCTCTGCAAGATATCTCACTATTTTTGACTTTTCGGAGCCTGTCAAGTCCTTCTTTTGACCCATTTTGCCAAAGGAAAGGAAGTTGCCTAATAATTATGCACACCTGATATAGGGTGTTGATGTCATTAGACCACACCCCTTCTCATTACAGAGATGCACATCACCTAATATGCTTAATTGGTAGTAGGCTTTCCAGCCTATACAGCTTGGAGTAAGACAACATGCATAAAGAGGATGATGTGCTCAAAATACTCATTTGCCTAATAATTCTGCACTCCCTGTAGAAACACAGGTTAGAAGTTTTTAAGGGTGATGACAGTAATTATCACAGGTTTGTGGTTTAGATATGAAAGATTGCAGCCTAAAAACCAGTGTAGTGTTGTATGGAAAGGGATGTGTTTGTGTGTGTTAAGTGTGTGCAATAAGCTAGATCGCTTTCACATCAAGTGGAAAAAAACAGCAGCATGTATTTCTGAAATCTATTTGTCTGTCATTTAGCCAGGACAAGAGCGTGTGAAGGAGACAATAGCGGCATTGACCTTTTTGATAACAAATAAAACCCTTGCCTTGGGCTCCGCTGTTTGCTAACAGGAGCTTTGTTCGTTTTATTCGCCATTGTGACTTTTAACTGCAAGTCTTTGTTCTGATGGCGGATTTGGCCGCGTCCCATATGCCACTGCACACTGCGGCTGCTGACAGCAGGAGTTTGTGTTTCCTCAGGCTTTAGTTTGTGTGTGACAGACACTTTGTTGAGGTTTTTATATATATTATATATTAGTGCTGCACGATACTGGGAAAATGGGTGATGCTGCTGTTGAGTATTTCGATTTTAACATTTCCTTGCATTTAAAAAAAGGACGTTTGCCGTTTGTTCAAGCTACTTATTTAAAAAAGTTTTTTTTGGGGGGGGGGGCAACTTAATGAAGTTTCACAAACTAATTTCGAGAGGAGCGTGTGATATGATCAACTACAGCTGATCCTCATCGCTAATCATTAGCTAGCCTATCAGATCATTCTAAAACTACTATAAATACCCTTCCTAAATTCCATTCATTATCTTCGTTTTTGGAAACCCCCCCCCCCCCCCCCCCCCCCCCCACTTTCCTTCCCTCCTCCTCTTTTATGATCAGGCAACACGGTGGCTCAGTGGATAGCACTGATGCCTCGCAGCAAGAAGGCCACAGGTTCAAACCATAATCGGGCCAGTCGGCACACCCTGCGCGGAGTTAGCATGTTCTCCCCGTGTCCGTGTGGGTTTTCTCCGGGTCCTCCAGTTTCCTCCCACAATCTAAAAAACATGCATTGTAATACAGTCATAAGCACTTGACGCATACATGCATTACATACCAGAACTTTACCTGTGTTTAAGGGGGCTCTCGAGAAATACCTGATCTCGTATCCCTCCTAACGCTCATTGACCAGGCGGGAACCTTGGGCTCAACTATCTCCGAGCTCAGGGTTCTCTCCCGGGACAGCATGCCAAACCTGCTATTTCAGTTGAGCATCATCTAAGTGTGAACTCTTGAAATTGTTTTATGTTCAATCTACTTAAATTTGTAAAAACTAATAAGTTAATTCCTTTATGTTGCCCCAACACAAATCGATTGTGTGGAACCCAGCATTTCTTACAGTGTGGAAAACTATTAATAGTGTAGAGATTAGGGTTGGGCGATGTCGACCAATTTGGCGTCATACTATGTCTAATGTGAAACATCACGATGGACGATGGCATCCTTGTCGTAGGTGGCGGTGAATTAATTATTTATTAATTAATTCATAACGAATAATTATTTGTAGCCTATTGTTTCAACTACCTGACCCGCATGGTCTTTGTTTTACCCATAACCAAATCATAAATAAATAAATTATAAGCTACACACAAATTAGCACCTGTCAATCACTTTTTCCGCGGGACTCTGGCATGAATAGGCAGAGAGATCTGTGTCAGTATAATGGCGTCAACAAACTTGGTTAGTAAAAAAGGTGCACAACCAACAGTATCTGAGGTTTTCACTACAATTACTAAGTACAAGCGTGAAAGTGAAAGATTGTAGCAGTGTGCTGACGCTGTGACACGTTACCTGAACGACAGAAAAGTCGTTAGACAGAGACTAGGGTTGGGCCGATAGACGATGCTATTATCCATCGCCGATGGCCAATAAACTTCACGATGCTGAGCTGGCATCGTGATCCATCGCCCCGCCCCACATTTATATTGATATATAACTTATTATTTGCATGTCATCTTAATAGCAATAACGGTCTTTTCATGAGCTGTGTTATATTTTACTTATAGCTGCCGTTTGCACGGCTGACAGCATCGTGAGGATTAAATACATCGTGAGGATTATACAGTACCTCTCGCTCTTAAAATGTGTGGATTCAAGGGCAAACGCTGTTACCTGTAAACCCCGTCCCACAGACTTTACAGTGAATGGCTTTAGTTATTTTCATAGCCGACATGAAGCCACTGGAAGTCTTTTATCCACTCTTGGAAAAGTGTAAATGGTGGATTAACATTCAGCACATGATCACTAATAAGATGTGCCATTATTTAACTTTAGGTGCTTTCTAAAACTAAATCTGTTAGTGTTATTTTCATTCTCTCTTCTTCAGCGCTTCACATTTCCGCAGTTGCAGCTCCTGTCATGTGAAGGCAGAAGGCATTGACTGAGTGATTGACAGCTGATATTAACCAATCCATTCGCGTTCAGTTCTAGTGCAGTGGGCCAATAAGAAGAGCACAAAGGCGGGGCAAGCATTCCGGGCTTTTTTTACTTCAGCAAGTTCACAATCGCATAACAACTGTTTTAATCTGTTCCTGAGCGCTGCGTTTGGCATCTTTAGGTGCAAAGATGCATTCTGCATAAATGTCTCCTAAATCCACGCACACGGTGAGGATTTTGCAGTGAAAACAGGTCGCACAGCAACAATTTATGCACTAGCACAAATGCTCATAAATATATATTTTAGGTCGCATAAAATTTTGGGCGCATACGCCGAAACGGTCGAGCTCTAGCATCATTACTTGTTATTATTTCCTCATAATAATAGTAATAAAATAAGGAAGTTATCATTAATCACAATACAAATTACAGTGAACTCCAAACGAACTCCGTCTCGTCTCCGCCACCAGCTGTGGGGAAAAGCCATTATGACACAGATCACTCTGCTTATGCCAGAGTCTCGCGGAAAAAAAGTGATTGGCAGGTGGTAATTCGTGTATAACTTTATTTATTTATGGTTTGGTTATGGGTAAAGCAAAGACCATGTGGGTCAGGTAGTGAAAACGATACGTTACATTTATTAAATTTGTTATGAATTAATTAAAATTTAACAACAACCACCCCCACCCCGCCTACGACGACGATACCATCGTCCATCGCCGATGTTCACATTAGACATCGTACGATGCCAAATTGGTCAACATCGCCCAACCCTAACAGAGACAAGATTAATTAAATATCACGTTTAACAACGTGATCCAGCGGTACATCCTTGATAAACTGTGCGACGTGCACTGCTCTCTGCAGCTCAGACGAGTGCATGACAGTGTGTGTGTGTGGCAGTGGCTGTGGTCACGTGATGTGCATTTTCAGTGGACGGAGGGCTTTTCAGAAATGCCAGATGAAACGCCAGTGTGGACGTGGATCACATCAAGACATATTAGTGTAAGCGGGGCCTAAGTGTGTATTTTTCACGAGCGGGTTTGCGATGGGGCGGCGTTCCTAAAAAGTTCCTTAAAAGCAAAGAAGGCCAAGGTGCTCCAAGATTGGCCAGCCCAGTCACCAGATATGAACATTATTGAGCATGTCTGGGGTAAGATGAAGGAGGAGGCGTTGAAGATGAATCCAAAGAGTCTTGATGAACTCTGGGAGTCCTGCAAGAACGCTTTCTTTGCCATTCCAGATGACTTTATTAATGCGTGATTTGAGTCATTCAGAGATGTATGATGCAGTCCTCCAAGCTCATGATGGAGTCAGACACAATATTCATTCTGTTTCCACTGCAGCATGACTTTATATTCTATACTGGACATTATTTCTGCTCAGTGATGAGACTTTTGTCTAAGCAAAGTCAGACCTTACTGTCCTAATGAAATCATTCAAAATCAAGGCATGTTTCCCAGGGGTGGGTTGCAGCTGGAAGGACATCCGCTGTGTAAAAACGTGCTGGATAAGTTGGCGGTTCATTCCGCTGTGGTGACCCTGGATTAATAAAGGGACTAAGCCGAAAAGAAAATGAATGAAAATCAAGGCTTGATCATATTTTATTGTGGTAAAATAAGCATAATCTAGAGGCCTTTACCTTTCATATAAGCCACTTCTGATACCAAATGATCAACTAGAAGTCAAGTTAGTATTTGTTGTTCCTAAAACTTGGACTTTTGTCAGGTAGTGTACTGTGTTTGTCTATATTCATATATTCATTCTTGTCTCTTAAAACAGTTTTAATAATATTAGCTCAGTTGTAGAAATACATTTTTGTACAATATCTGATGATTCTGCTTGCAGGTTATCTTATAAATGAAGTTGACAGGAGCAGGTGTTATTTATAATATTCATTATAGCTTCATCAATTATGAATGAAACAGCAAACATTAACAGTTTTGCTGTGTGCTCCTCAATTCTCCAGTAATGACTGTTGTCAAATGAACTCAGTTCAGACAGTTTAGGGTGCTTTCACACCTGCCTTATTTAGTTCGGTTGAATCGCACTAGAGTTCGTTTTCCCTCTTGGTACGGTTCGTTTGGGCAGGTGAGAACGTAGCAATCGCACTCGGGTGCGCACCAAAAGCGGACCAAAAAAGCGTACCGAGACCTGCTTGAAGAGGTGGTCTCGGTACGCTTTCAAACGAACCCTGGAGCGGTTCGTTTGTGGTGAGAACGTGATCCAAACTAAAACAGACCCAACCGCAAAAAGTACTGCGCCTTTTGGACTAATCCAGCTGCCGTAGTCCGATGCGCTGTCTATCTTATGGGGTTTGGAGGAAAAATATTTGTTGACAGCGCTTTACCAACAGTTTTAAACAGACAGAGAGAGAGAGAGAGAGAGAGCGAGCGAGAGAGAGAGAGAGAGCGCGCGAGAGAGAGAGAGCGCGCGAGAGAGAGAGAGAGAGAGAGAGAGAGAAACAAACAAAACAAACATTACCTGATGGATCATTGGTGATATTTCCGGAAGATGAGCATGTCGCAGTTTAGCTAAATTAATTCACGCCTTCTCCTAATGCCTTGGCCGTTGCAATGCAACAAAACATTGTTTTCCAGCCGCAGCCGCGCTTCATTCTCGAAATGTATAGTTTGTCTAAAGTGATGTATACAAACTACATAGTATACTATGACCAGGGATACTGCGTCAGCCAGCGCAGCGACATTGTGTGTCTGCCGGTTTGTTTATTTACAGTAGTTCCACGTGAATTCTGACCAATTGAAAAGCAGTTTAGGAAATACGTTCAATAACATCTGGCCAGTGAGTGATGTAGATTTTGTCACATGACTGCATTTTGGTTCGTTTCAACTGGTTCGGACCAAAGCAATCAGTGTGGTGTGAAAGGGACCCAAAACGGCAGAAAAATGCTACAATGTATCATTTGTTGCCCTTGGTCCGGACCAAATGAACCGAACCACATATGTGAAAGCACCCTTAGTCTCTGACTCTACACTCTGGAGAGGAACAGGAGTTGTATTTCTCCTGTTTTGGCCAAAGCTTTATACTGATCAAATCTTCGATGCTGTTGACAGGTTTTACTGCACCCCCGGACCTCATGTACAAATGAGTTCAATCACAGCCAAACAGTCCTGCTGTCATTTTAGTATAGTATTTTTTTAGATTTTGTGTCCATTGCAGTGGACATCACACATCAGGTCATGTATTTTTATTTATTTATTTATTTTTTAATTGATGTATGATACATAGGCTTTTATACTTTGCATACATAAAACAACCAAACATAAGAATGCAGTAAATGTAGGGTGGAAAAGCCATAAATATATACGAAAATTACATTAAGGATTCAAAGACACCATGAGAACATGGTATCAAAGCTATTTCACCCCATTTAAAGCCTGCTGTCCATGATATTGACTTTTGACAAAACGCTTGGCGCGACTTTTGACGCGCCACGGACGCCGCCCTGATTATATCTTAAAGCAGGGGAGTCAAAATGCTGTCATATGCATGATTTGATTGACGCGGGAGGTCTATGCGCAGGAAGCGATCTCTCTGCAATCGTTATAATGTTGGATTAACCTACATGTTCAAAAAAGTTATTAATCCGCGGGTCATGTGCGTTCCGAACCGTGGGTTGTGTTCCGTACAGATCACGGATCAACAGTGATCCGCTACAGCCCTATTTTCTTGTACTTGTACATGTGTAATGACAATACAGTTGAATCTAATCTAATCTAAATCTAAATATTGGAGTTTTGTCATCCAATCAAACGGCAGTACAGCTCTGCTTGTTGTAATGTAAGAAATATCCACTATGCTGAAGAGAAGCATGGCACTTTCTTCCAAACACTGAAGTAAGCAACATTTTCAGTGGTTTTATTAACATTTATTGATGTATTTGCCAACATTCCATAGATTTACTAATTAAAGTTAAAAAAAATTGATTGGAGATTCACAAGCTTTAAAAGAAATCAAGATATTTTTCATTGTATTATTACGAAGTCGTGTTTAAACAATGTATTCAAAAATGTTAAAATCCTCTGGCTTGTAGAGAGTCTAGCTCCACTTTTTTAGTACCGTACTGTTGTGCTGGCTACCCTTAGGAAAGGCTTTTAAAAAAAGTGGTATGAATTGGGGAACTATTTTAGTACTTTTGGCTACGATAAACGATATTAAATCAAATCGCGATTATAATTTATGTTGATAAGCTATGGACATCTTTACTTGATATTGATCTAAGAGCCAATCACACAGCAGACATATACAACAACAGGAATAGGGGTGTCAAAATTAATCGTTTCTTCGGTGCACCGTGATGCAGACGCGGACAATTCGGTATCGGTTCAGTAATAATCATAACCGGTTATTATGTATGACGTCATTTATCTCACATGCGCTATGTCGCCGTAGCTTACTATGGCGAGGGAGGCGAGCCGCGAGCGTGAGTATTTACAACGCTCTAACTACGTAAAAACTCTGAAACTGTGCACAATTTCACTGCGTGTGTGTTTGCTGAACACTGTTTCACTGACACTTACAGCAAAAGCCCCTATTTCACGTCGATTAAGAGAATGAAAGTAATCTCCATTTCTCTCTCTCTCTCTCACTGTGGCCCATGAGTGCATCTGTGTAGAGTGCCAGCGTGTAAGAGCCAATCGCAGCCCTTTCTGTTGAGCGCGTGACCAATCAAAGGGGTGTAAGAAAGAACTTGGTAGACAAGGTTCAGAAAGCGAGCGGGATATTTATATTTGTTTATTTGCTATAGACCATTTCAATGTGGTCATGTCATTGGCCCATGAACATTTCCTGCTTACACTATTACACTATTTCCTAACTGTAACAAGAGGCAATTCAATCATAACTTGATTTTAAATCAGCCGTCATAACACTCTTTATCAATATGTGGACCTTTTGGATTCTCAGATGCAATGGAAACTAAAAATGTTAAACAGGAAATACGTTAGGACCATTGTTTTTGTTTACATCCCTCAAAATTGTCTATAAATGCTCGTGTTGTTTAAAGGTACAGTTTATATATCTGACTGTTTGTATTAAAGGACAAAATTGTTTTAAAAATATTATATCTTATATATTAAATATTATATATTATATAAATATTATATATTAAATATTATATCAGGAATCTGTAATTGTGTTGATATTAAAGATATGCTACATCACTTTACTTTGACATTTCCTTGAGCGAAAATGACGTGGATGAAACTTTCTGTCGTACACCACGCCCACCATTGGAACCCTTTTGGCAGTGGAAAAGCAAGCCTGGTAAAGGTGACCCATACCATTCTGTACCACTCAGTGGAAACGGGCCATTAAAAGCTGTCAGTTCTATAAATTAAAGGGATAGTTAACCTATTTACCCATAATTTATTCTAAGCTTTTATGATTTTCTTTCTTCTGTTCAACACAAACAAGATATTCTGAAGAATGTTGAGAAAAAAAAAAAACAATTGACATCCATAGTAGGAACAAAAAATACTATGGAAGTTGATGGCTGTTTTTCCCCCAACATTCTTCAGAAAATCTTCCTTTGTGTTCAACAGTAGAAAGAAACGCAAACAGGTTTTGAGCAACAGTAGAGCTTGAGGAAATGATGACCGTTTAAAATTTGGGGTGAACTGTTCCTTTAATGCAGGGGTGCTCAACCCTATTCCTGGCGATCGACCTTCCTGCAGTTTTCAGTTGCAGCCCTTATCAAACACACCTGCCTGTAATTATCAAGTGCTCCTCACGTTATAAATAATTGGTTCAGGTGTGTTTGATCAGGGTTGGAGCTGAAATCAGCTGGAAGGTCGATCGCCAGGAACAGGGTTGAGCACCCCTGCTTTAATGCATTTGAGCCAGGGTTTGTACATTAACTTTGGTTTGTGGGGAAAAAAGTTGCCAAACGATCAAGATAAGGTGCTAAAAACACTGCACAATTAGACTAAATAAATTATGACTGCTACAGTAACTCAATATGGTGAAATTAAAAGTGTGGATTTCTTTAAGCATTATTTGGAGCAAGTCTGTCACTGGTTAGAGTCTTTTGAGGGGTATTACGTGATGGTCTGGTGTACAGTAATGGGCACGTGCACTTTAGTGACCTAGTTATATGTTCTGCAGACTCCACAATCTCCCAATGTCAATAAGGCAGAGGAGATACGGTCACCACTCACTACTGAAGTCCCGTGAAGGTGGAAAATTGGAAATTCCATGGGGTATCACCCACCAAGCAATTTTGTGTTTAGACATCTAAATGTAGACAACTTGGCTAAAGCCTAGTCATCAAATACAGATTAGACCTGGGGTGTCCAAACTCGGTCCTGGAGGGCCGGTGTCCTGCAGATTTTAGCTCCAACTTGCCTCAAAACACCTGCAAGGATGTTTCTAGAAAGCCTAGTGAAGCTGCGGTCACACTAGAGTTTGAGTTTGCGAAATTCTGTCGTACGGCGCTGCCAAAAGAGGCGGAATTAAACAAGATGATTAGACATTAAAAAAAGCGAGCGATTGCTCCATGTTTTAAATTTCTGTCCAGAGAGGTCATGTTTTGATCCTGGATTGGTCTCACGCAGTCAAGTGATGCGATTTCGCAGGTCAGAGTTCACCAACTCTGAAACTTTGCACCTCAGCAACCTGCGAAACTTGACGCATGACCCTGTGTTTCCGGTCTTACGCATTCGCGTGCGTATGAATGGAAGTCTATGGGGAGAAAAGCCCAGTGTGACGGCAGCTTAAGTGCTTGATTAGCTAGCCCAGGTGTGTCTGATTGGGGCTGGAACTAAACTTTGCAGGACACCGGCCCTCCAGGACCGAGTTTGGACACCCCTGGATTAGACAGACTTCACATATGTAGTCGTTCATTTTTTTGTATTTGATGACTAGCAGTGTTTCCCCTACCATTATATTTTAAATGAGACATAGATTAATACAATCTACGCACTGAAATAAAGGTGCAAACGGGTGTCACGGGGTTCAAAGACAACATTTAAAAAACATTTTAAAACCCCCTTTGACTTGCTTCATTCTGTAATGTTGCCGTTTAGGCATGAAGAAGTTACAAAGCACAAAGTGGGAGTTTTTCTCTGTATCAGTGAGCACTCATCCTGAACTCCCACAAATGAACTTTTCACAGTAGTGCTGAGGGCTCTACTGGAGAACAAATATGCCACAGTGTAAATAACTCCTGCTGAAGGGGAACGGCTGTCTTGAGTTGAAGTTGAGTTGAGCTGCTAGAAGTGTCCTATACAGGGAGTGCAGAATTATTAGGCAAGTTGTATTTTTGAGGATTAATTTTATTATTGAACAACAATCATGTTCTCAATCAACCCAAAAAACTCATTAATATCAAAGCTGAATATTTTTGAAGTAGTTTTTAGTTTGTTTTTAGTTTGAGCTATTTTAGGAGGATATCTGTGTGTGCAGGTGACTATTACTGTGCAGAATTATTAGGCAACTTAACAAAAAACAAATATATCCCCATTTCAATGATTTATTTTCACCAGTGAAACCAATATAACATCTCAACATTCACAAATATACATTTCTGACATTCAAAAACAAAACAAAAACAAATCAGTGACCAATATAGCCACCTTTCTTTGCAAGGACACTCAAAAGTCTGCCATCCATGGATTCTGTCATGTTTTGACCTGTTCACCATCAACATTGCGTGCAGCAGCAACCACAGCCTCCCAGACACTGTTCAGAGAGGTGTACTGTTTTCCCTCCTTGTAAATCTCACATTTGATGATGGACCACAGGTTCTCTATGGGGTTCAGATCAGGTGAACAAGGAGGCCATGTCATTAGTTTTTCTTCTTTTAGACCCTTTCTTGCCAGCCACGCTGTGGAGTACTTGGACGCGTGTGATGGAGCATTGTCCTGCATGAAAATCATGTTTTCTTGAAGGATGCAGACTTCTTCCTGTACCACTGCTTGAAGGTGTCTTCCAGAAACTGGCAGTAGGACTGGGAGTTGAGCTTGACTCCATCCTCAACCCGAAAAGGCCCCACCAGCTCATCTTTGATGATACCGGCCCAAACCGGTACTCCACCTCCACCTTGCTGGCGTCTGAGTCAGACTGGAGCTCTCTGCCCTTTACCGATCCAGCCACGGGCCCATCAAGACTCACTCTCATTTCATCAGTCCATAAAACCTTAGAAAAATCAGTCTTGAGATATTTCTTGGCCCAGTCTTGACGTTTCAGCTTGTGTGTCTTGTTCAGTGGTGGTGGTTTTTCAGCCTTTCTTACCTTGGCCATGTCTCTGAGTATTGCACACCTTGTGCTTTTGGGCACTCCAGTGATGTTGCAGCTCTGAAATATGGCAAAACTTGGCAGCTGCACGCTTGACTTTTCTCAGTTCATGGGCAGTTTATTTTGCGCCTTGGTTTTTCCACGCGCTTCTTGTGACCCTGTTGACTATTCTGAATGAAACGCTTGATTGTTGGATGATCACGCTTCAGAAGCTTGGCAATTTTAAGAGTGCTGCATCCCTCTGCAAGATATCTCACTATTTTTGACTTTTCGGAGCCTGTCAAGTCCTTCTTTTGACCCATTTTGCCAAAGGAAAGGAAGTTGCCTAATAATTATGCACACCTGATATAGGGTGTTGATGTCATTAGACCACACCCCTTCTCATTACAGAGATGCACATCACCTAATATGCTTAATTGGTAGTAGGCTTTCGAGCCTACACAGCTTGGAGTAAGACAACATGCATAAAGAGGATGATGTGCTCAAAATACTCATTTGCCTAATAATTCTGCACTCCCTGTATTTTATTTTGAGAAACATTTAAAATATTTTGGAAGAGTAAACATGTCAGGTTAAATGAATTATTGACTTCTGCTGTCTTCATTTGTTTCAAAAACAGATTTTTTTACAATTAAAAACGACATTTTTGGCTATCTTTTTTTGCTGAACATACCGCTGTCCTAAAAAACAAAACAAAAAAGCCAAAAAAAAAAAATCATACACATACCTTAGAAACGGTATTCCAGAAAATTTTGACGGTTTCAAAACCTTGACTAGGTTTTAAAACAGTTATCGTCCCATGCCTACACGTGACTTGTTTTAGCTCTTTTGGTCCGTTTAGAAACTTTGCGTGTGAAAGCGAACCGCAGCAAAAACGAAGAGCAACACTGACTACGTTTACATGGACATCAGTAATCAAATTATTTGCTTTAATCTAATTAAGAGAATAATAAGACTAAGGTGTTTTCATGAGTTGCTTTTTGAAGGTTCCTTTCATGATCACGTTTTACATGTCATAGCACATAATTCGATTAACGTCATTGCGTCACCGCGCTATCCGCATTTCCTCCGGAGTTTCATGTAATTTCGGGTGTTTCCTTTTTAATTTGTCGACTTTAACTGCAGTTTGGCACTTTTACTTTCATTCGGGAACATTTCATGAGATATTGGATGCAACTATGAACTGCTGGAAGAGTGATGAAAGTTCAAACCGCATGCTGAATGGAAGAAAAAAAACCCTCCGCATTTCACGATGCAGGTGTCCGTGGTCTGCACTGACTCAGTATGTGCAGAGTGTCAATCAGCCGTGCATGTGTGTGTGTGTCTGGGTGTGTGTGTGAAATAGTTCGATTAAGGTGTTTACATGTCTGTACTGCACTTCATTAATGCGACTTAAATCAGCATACTCCACATGTCTTAATTCGATTTTTCTTTAGTTCGATTATGACCTTAATCTGATTAAATTAATCAAAAATCGCTGTTTACATGGTTTACTCTTAATCAGAGTATTGTCTTAATCGCATTAAAATCGAATTATTGGTGTCCATGTAAACGTAGTCAGTGTAACAATTTTAATCCCTGTTTCGGAACAAATGAATCGATTCACAGGTGTGAAAGCAGCCTAAGTGTAATAATTGTTTGCAATTGGGATTGGGCCTAAAGCTGTCTGAATCGAATTCATTTCTGTGTGCAAACAAAAAATAACAAAAATGCATTGCTACTTTACAACTAAAGCTGTTATGAGTGCTAGATATTGACTTTGTGTCTGTGTTTCTGTGGTCAGAGATAAGAGACCTCCGCTGTCCTCCTGCCAGTGCCATCGGCTACAATGAGTGCCAAATCGGCCCTCAACAAGGCGGTGTTTCTTCCCAATGATGAGCGGATGCTGGCCGCTGTGCAGGTCAAGAGGAGGACCAAGAAGAAGATCCCGTTTCTGGCTACAGGAGGCCAGGGGGAATACACCACCTTCATCTGCTTATCAGGTGACACTCACAGCAACACTAACAGCATTCATACAGATTTAGGGCTGTGTGGTCAATGGTATTTTATAGTTTTAGCTTTATTAAATCATATTTTCATTCATTCATTTTCTTTTCGGCTTAGCCCCTTTATTAATCAAGGGTCGCCACAGTGGAATGAACCACCAACTTATCCAGCATATGTTTTACGCAGGGGATGCCCAACCCATCACTGGGAAACATCCATACACTCCCTTTTATACACACACACACTACGGACAATTTAGCTTCCCCAATTTCCCTCTAGCGCATGTGTTTGGATTGTGGGGGAAACCAGAGCACCTGGAGGAAACCCACACCAACACGGGGAGAACTCCACACAGAAATGCCATCTGACACAGCTGAGGCTCAAACCAGTGACCTTCTTGCTGTGAGGTGACAGGACTACCCACTACGCCACTGCACCGCCCTTAAATAATGTTTTTTTATTTATTTGTTTAGTTGAAAGGGACATTGTACATTAATAAAACATTTCTGTAAAAGGCTATTTTTTATCTGTAGCTCCTGGACAGAATGTTAAACCCCTGTCTCAGCAGGGTGTTTTCACACCTCTAGTTTGAAAAAAGTCAGGAAAGTGGGCGTGTCCAGCTCTGGGAGTGTGGGCGTGTCGGGGGAGGACTTGCAAAGAAGGGCGTTTCCATTTGGGCACGTGCTGTGTTTCACAGGCAAAACAAACACACAGACGCAATATGTTTGATACCGCACGGCGAATGGGAGAAAAAAATCCTCCGCATTTCTCTGTAACTTATGTACTCGGTAGGTAGCGTCAGAAAGCCGTGTGTGTATAGACTAGAGATGCAACAATACAGTTAGCTCACGGTTCAATACATACCTCGGTTTTTTAACACGGTTTTCGGTTCGGTTCTGATGGCTTGACACTTAAGTGTTTTTTTTTATTGTTATTCTATGCTTAGGCAATAGCAACAGTAAGAAAGAGAAAAAAATAAAAACGATTTATTGCAATACTCCTTTATTTTACTTCAAAGCCAAGAAAGGTTCACTAGTTCCTAGTGTATTGTACAATAAAAAAATGAACACTGAAATCTCCCAGCTGCTGGTAGCCCATGTACAAACTGGGCAACACATAAATTCCTACATTTTAAAAATAAACATGCATGTGAAGTTAATAAACATAAATCGACCATTCCAAATAAACACATTTGTACTTCAGTAAATATAAATAAACCATCTTAATTAAACTGAACACTGCCTTTGTTATTTTTATATGTCTTTCGGAACCAGTTGGGTTTGTTTGCTGGAAGGATTCAGTGAGGGATTGTTATTTTTTGGAGGACTTTATTACCTTCTTGGCTATTCTGCCTTCAGACAGTGATATTGCTGGGTGATGGCGACGCAGATGTGCAGTCATGTTGGAAGTGTTTCCGTTCGATTAGTCTATCACAGGGCTATTCAATTAGTTTGTCATGGGGGCCGGTTCATGAAAAGCATCCCAAACGAAGGGCCGGAGAGACATGACTTGCTATATGAGTGATAACACAGCAGCAATATAAGAGCCCATATATGTTGTATTTTTGCTCCTTAAGACACCCACGTTGGCTTTTTCTACAGTAAAATGTTAATATGTTGTACTTTGAAACTACATAACATCACTGCATTGTACAATAGACTTTTTTTTTTTTTTTTTTTACAAACATTCAAATGTATTTCAGAGCAGAACAAAAGCAGAGCATTGCTGAAGTAGGCTTCTTCTACATTCACACACATTCATGTGTTATTTTTTGAACTGCATAACAATTAGGGATGCAACAATTATAGATTTTGGTTGTACGATTATACAGTATAGTCTGAAGAATAATCATGGTTTGACGGTTATCACGTCTAATGTAAATTCAAGCTTTATATTAGGTGAGCTATTTAGATGAACTGTTGTTGCCATCTGCGTTCATGCATACATAATCATCTTAATATTAGTTCGTCTAACATATCTTTTGTTTACACTGCACTGAAAGGCAGAACTCTCACCGTGAGATGTTTTCTACTGCGTGCGCCCGCAAAGATGCAAGCGCGTTGCTCCGCTTGTGCGCGCATATTGTCATATATTCTTACATTAGAAACAACAAACTTGCAAGCGGAAAAGACGTGATATGGGAACGGCCGCTGCGTTAATCTGGTGTGCGGGCGTATTAGCCTCAGTGTACATACTTGGAACTTCAAACTAGGGCACAGTTGGCAACTTGGCATAACTTTGTTTAACTGCAGCATTATTGCTTATTGCTCCCTCACTTCACTGCCGCTCGCCATGTTAAAGTGTGGAATGATGGTGGAGCGCCCCCTAACTTTAGAGCATAGTGATTGAATATTTACTCGCGGGGAGGAGTTTCAGGCACACACAAACAGTCAATTCGGAGAGAAATAAAACGTACATAAATTATTTAAACGTAAAACCGGAAAAAATGCAATTCACAAGCACGTATTGAACCGTGGATGTCGTACCGAACGGTTCAATATTGTATTGAGAATTGTGGCATCTCTAGTATAGACTATCCTGTCACAAAATGCAGCGAAAATCCTGCACGACGGGAATAGTTTGTGTTAACATGTTTACACTCGGAGAGCAGCATTTACAGCGGATCTTTCAGTCTATAATACTATAATATTGCAGTGATATTAACATACTGTAAACTTAGTAACTCAATCATTTTGACTATGGTATGTCTTTAAAAACTGAAAGAGCACCGCTGAGAATACAAACTAACCTAATAATTCTGCACTGCCTGTATAGTATCTGACATGCCCTGCCCCTTTCAAGATGCTTCTCTTTTTTCCTCTTATGTGATGTGCTTGACCACTCTCACTAGCAGAGCTGTGAGGATAACAACACGCTATTGGCTGTTTTTAAAAAAGGGAGGAGCTACTATATGCTCCGCCTCCTCTTCATGTTCATCTCAGAAAAAATGGCACATTTCAAAGCACTTCAAGACCTTTAAGTGTGTTAGCAGCTGGCTGCATGTCAGATGTTTTCTCAGAGTGTGTGAGTGTGTGAGTGTGTGAGTGTGTGAGTGTGTGAGTGTGTGAGTGTGTGAGTGTGTGTGTGTGTGTGTGTGTGTGTGTGGGAGATGATTAATATGGTCTGCTGTGCTGTGATTGATAACACCTGTGTTCCCGAGGTCGTCTGTGATCAACATGATGAACACATCTCTGGACTGAGGCGTTTCCTGCGAGTCTCGCTCCAGCCGTGAATCTCACACACACACACACACACACACACATACACACACACACACACACCGTCACTGCGGACTCATGAAACGCCAGACCTGTGTGTATGTATGTGTGTGTGTATATATGTGTGTGGACTCCCATTCAGAGGAAGAAGCGCAGGAGTAAATGAACACCAGGAGAGATCGAGGAACTCCCTGTCATTCATTCATATGTATCAGGGCTCTTATTAGATCACAGCAAAAAGCAGAAAAACAAGACTTGCTGGAAATATCAGGATCATGAAATGACTGCAGGAAAAATGGCAGCAATATCAGTATGGTGGAAACACTAATATTCAATGAATGAGTATTACTAATGATAAGAAATATTGTTTTAGTTCTTAACTCTTAACTGTAGACACTGTTAGTAGCTGAAGGCCCATTCACCCTGCTTTGACTGAACTCTTGGAATTTCTAGTTAATATATTCCTAATGATCTGAGTGATCTGTTAGGTTTGTATGCAGTGAGCATATCTGTAATTGAGGTCATATGCAGTTTAGTGATTTATAAACAAGTAATGATACTTTAAAATCTATTCTGAGTGTAACTGGGAGCCAGTGTAAAGACCTGAGGACAGATGTGATGTGCTCTGATTTCCTGCTTCTGGTCAGAATCCTGACCGCAGCGTTCTGGATGAGCTGCAACTGTCTGACTGTCTTTTTGGGAAGGCCCGTGAGGAGGCCGTTACAGTAATCCACCCTGCTGCTGATAAAAGCATGAACAAGTTTCTCTAAGTCTTCACTGGAAACAAAGCATCTGACTCTTGCAATGTTTTTGAGATGATAGTATGTTGATTTACTAACTGCTTTGACATAACCACTGAAACTCAGATCTGACTTCAGAGTCACACCAAGATTCTTGACCTTATTTTTTGTGTGTTTGACCTTTAGAGCCAAGGTACGCATTCACCTTGAGAACCTCATCTCTGTTCCCAAACGCAATGACTTCAGTTTTCTCTGTTTAACTGAAGAGAGTTTTGGCACATCCAACTGTTCATTTCATCAATGTTATTCAATAGTTATTCAGATATTTCTTTAGTAAATATCTAATAACTTTTTTTGTTGTTGTTTGTACGTTAATAAATTCATTAGTAAAAAATAATAGTGTCATTTATACAGTATTTATTCAAATATCGATTATTAAATGTTTAATAACATATAATAATATAATTATTAATAGTATTAAACCTAGTTTACTGGCTTACTGTCAGGTGTGTAGACAGAACCCAGACGCAGATCAGCAATAAAAATAAACTTTATTAATTAGAAATAAAAAAACTGGACTCAGAGCCCAGATAACAGCTAACAGGGCTGTAACAAACAAAAACCCATGGTAGGGTAATCAGTCATTTTAAGTAAAACAAAATAAAACCAAATTGGACAGAAAAACAGACAGGCATCAAACTACACGTAACAGAAGAAACGAATCAGCACAGACAAATGCAAACTGGGAGAATAAATAGAGGAGCAAACAAAGCCTAAAACGAGGAGCTCAGGTGAAACAAATTAACAAAATGAACAGGTAACAAGACGGGCGGGGTCTGACTAATAGACAAATGAGCACATGGGAATAGACGAAACAAGCCATGTGCTAAACAAAACAAAAGCACAGACAATAAACAAGATTTCATGCAAAAGACAAACTAAACAAAACTGCATGCAAAGACAATAACAGAAACCTCTGACAACAGCAAAATACCAAACAAACAGACATGAAACATCAACATCCGAATCCTCACACACACCAAATTACAGACATAAGTACACAGCTCAAGATAACTTGACGCTGTGCACTCACAAAAGGAAAACCAACAATAGAGTGTCAGAGTTCTTTCACAAATCTAAGAATTAAATAAACATAAGACAGAACCCTGACACTTACTGATTACGTTAGTAAGTGTTTACCAATTATTATTATTATTATTATTATTACTGTACAAAATTAAATCAGAAAAATGTATACTAAATATTATTCAATATTTATTGAAACATTAGATTTATTAAATATTTAATACCATTTATTGTTGTTGTTGTTGTTATTATTAATCACTAGCAAGTTTATTTTTAAAATATAAGAGTAAATGTTTAATAACATTGGCACAAGAATATAACAATTATTACAATAATATTATTACTATATTATTATTAAACTGAGTTAATTGGTAAAAATGTATATAAAATATTTATTACAACATCTCATTGGTAATTGTTGTATAAGTATTGTTGTTATTATTATTATTATTTTACATAAGTTATTACATAAACTACATTTAGTAATTGTTTCATAACTATTCTATCTATTGTTGTTATTATTATTGTTATTATTAAAATGCATTATTGAAACATTAAAGAGTTCATAATTAATGTTAATAATAAATATTATTCAGTATTCATTAAAACGTTACACTAATAAATGACACTATCATAATGTTGTAAAATGGGTCCAAATATAAAAATGAAGTCACTGATTGTGAAGAAGAAAAGACATGATCATCAGTAGTTTTTGTTTGTTTGTTCATGTGATTTCTCTGTAGTTTTTGCTTCACTTTGATGCGGTCGTCACAGATGCAGAAACCTCGACTTCCTCGTTTAGGCAGTTTGACTAATCTAGTAGATTTTCTAGTAGAGATAGTGGAGTTGTTGAACTGGTCACATTTTCGACATTTTTGTCTGCAGAATTCCTGACCACACACATTTCTAGTGTGTTAGAAGCTGTGAGTATGAAGTACATTTAACTTAAAGTGAAGCTAAGAAAAGACAGGTTCACTTTCGTGAAGTCTTGCTCATTATTTAAACCCAAAACAGGTTACGGGTTTTCAATCACATGAGTCTCATCCAAAAGGAAGTGCTGCTGGTGTCTGTGATTCTGCACCACATTCAGTCTCAGTCATCAGATCTCACTCAGACACTGCTTTCACAACAGAGACTCATGGGAAATATCTGCGTCAGCCTAACAGTGTTGTGAAACCACAACAATGTACTTTAACATATGTTTGACTGCAGTTTGTAGGTGAAATGAACACTAGTGGGCAGTATGACAACAACAACTTGTATTCCTTTTCACGCTAATGATGTTTACAGGACATATTATTGATTAATTAACGATTATTTTCATGCAGTTCTTTGCACAGCATCAATTAAATTCCACAAAACATCTTAATGCGTCTATGATTTGTAATGAATACGTTTGCGTCACCAATCTATCTTCATATGGACGCTTTTCTGGCATTGTCAGTTTGCTTGTAGCTCACTTTGTTTGTACGGTGTTATGCTTGTGTTGCAGAGCACTCGGGTTCGAGTCCGAAAAACACTTCCACAAAAAATATAATGTAAAAATCAAGGTAAACTACATGGTCGCGGTGCACTTTTCTCTTACGTCTGCTCCTGAAAACACTATTGGTTGGGTTTAGTGAAGGGTTTAGATCAGTGGTTCGCTAGCTGAGCTGGGGTGCGTTTCTGAAAACCATCGTTAGCCAACTAAAGTCGCAAGTTGTGTCAATACAAACATAGTTAGTTGATTTGGCGTTTCCCAAATCCGTCGTTCCAATGAAAATTCGCAAACTGCGACGCAAACTTCTATGCTTGCAACGACACCTCTGGAGCTGTAGTTAGAAGCATAGTTCCTGGCTGTGTTCTATTCCCAGTTATCCCCCCTATGCCCTATTCATTTAGAACATTCTAACATTTAAACTTGGAATGATTTTTTGAAAAAAGCATTAAGGTCATCTCTCTTAGGTGTAATTTGCTTTCAAAGCATTTTTAAAGTTCAGTTTTAGCGATCTTCATGTTTCACAATTAGTTATTGTCAAATTTGCAAAAAATGTAAATGGCGCCCTCTAATGGATTTGTCATCTAAAACGTACCTGAAGCAATGTATATTCTTTATTGACCAATTCACAAAAATGTAATCATTGCCCTCTAGTGGATTTGTTATCTGAAATTTGCAACAAAATGTACCTTTAGCAACATATTTCATTTAATAATAGATTGACAAAAAAGTGTAGTGGATTGGTGATCTGAAATGTGCAACAATACATACCTGGAGCAACATATTTTATTTTTAGACAGATTTACAAAAATGTAAACAGCGGACTCGAGTGAATTTGTTATCTGAAATGTGCTACAAAATGTACCTGGAGCAACTTATTTTATTTATTGACTGATTCATAAAAATGTAAATAGAGACCTCTAGTGGATTTGTTATCTGAAATATGCAACAAGACATACCTTCACAAAAATGTAGACAGTGCCCTCTAGTGGATTTGTATTCTGAAATGTGCAGCAAAATGTACTCGAAGCAATGTATTTATTTGACAGATTCACAAAGATGTAAATAGAGACCTCTTGTGGATTTGTTATCTGAAATGTGCAACAAAACATACCTTGAACAATGTATTTTACTTGTTGGCAGATTCACAAAAATGTAGACAGTGCCCTCTAGTGGATTTGTATTCTGAAATGTGCAGCAAAATGTACTCGAAGCAATGTATTTTATTTGACAGACTCACAAAGATGTAAATAGAGACCTCTTGTGGATTTGTTATCTGAAATATGTAACAAAATGTGCCCGAAGTATCGTATTTTATATATTGACAGATTCACAAAAGTGTAAACAACACCGTCTAGTGGATTTGAAATGTGCAACCAAGCAGAGCAATGTATTGTATTTATTAACAGATTCACTAAAATCTAAATGACGCCCTCTAGTGAATTTGTCATCTGAAACGTCCAACAAAACGTACACAGAGCAACGCATTTTATTAATTGAGAGATTCACAAAAATGTAGACAGTGCCCTCTAGTGGATTTGTTATCTGAAATGTGCAACAAAATGTACCCGGAGCAATGTATTTTATTTGACAGATTCACAAAAATGTAAATAGAGACCTCTAGTGGATTTGTTATCTGAAATGTGCAACAAAACATACTTTGAACAATGTATTTTACTCATTGGCAGATTCACAAAAAAGTAAATAGAGACCTCTAGTGGATTTGTATTCTGAAATGTGCAGCAAAATGTACTCGAAGCAATGTATTTTATTTGACAGATTTACAAAGATGTAAATAGAGACCTCTAGTGGATTTGTTATCTGGAATGTGCAGCAAAATGTACCCGGAGCAATGTATTTTATTTGACAGACTCACAAAAATGTAAATAGAGACTTCTAGTGGATTTGTTATCTGAAATATGTAACAAAATGTACCTGAAGTATCGTATTTTATATATTGACAGATTCACAAAAGTGTAAACAACACCCTCTAGTGGATTTGAAATGTGCAACCAAACAGAGCAATGTATTGTATTTATTAACACATTCACTAAAATCTAAATGACGCCCTCTAGTGAATTTGTCATCTGAAACGTCCAACAAAACGTACACAGAGCAACGCATTTTATTAATTGAGAGATTCACAAAAATGTAGACGTTGCCCTCTAGTGGATTTGAAATCTGAAACGTGCAACAAAATGTACCCGGAACAATGTATTTTATTTGACAGATTCACAAAGATGTAAATAGAGACCTCTAGTGGATTTGTTATCTGAAATGTGCAACAAAACATACTTTGAACAATGTATTTTACTCATTGGCAGATTCACAAAAATGTAGACAGTGCCCTCTAGTGGATTTGTTATCTGGAACGTGCAACAAAATGTACCCGGAGCAATGTATTTAATTTGACAGATTCACAAAAATGTAAATAGAGACTTATAGTGGATTGGTTATCTGAAATGTGTAACAAAATGTACCCGAAGTATCGTATTTTATATATTGACAGATTCACAAAAGTGTAAACAACACCCTCTAGTGGATTTGAAATGTGCAACCAAGCAGAGCAATGTATTGTATTTATTAACAGATTCACTAAAATCTAAATGACGCCCTCTAGTGAATTTGTCATCTGAAACGTCTAACAAAACGTACACAGAGCAACGCATTTTATTAATTGGCAGATTCACAAAAATGTAGACAGTGCCCTCTAGTGGATTTGAAATCTGAAACGTGCAACAAAATGTACCCGGAGCAATGTATTTTATTTGACAGATTCACAAAGATGTAAATAGAGACTTCTAGTGGATTGGTTATCTGAAATATGCAACAAAACATACTTTGAACATTGTATTTTACTCATTGGCAGATTCACAAAAATGTAGACAGTGCCCTCTAGTGGATTTGTATTCTGAAACGTGCAGCAAAATGTACCCGGAGCAATGTATTTTATTTGACTGATTCACAAAAATGTAAATAGAGACCTCTAGTGGATTGGTTATCTGAAATATGTAACAAAATGTACCCGAAGTATCGTATTTTATATATTGACAGATTCACAAAAGTGTAAACAACACCCTCTAGTGGATTTGAAATGTGCAACCAAACAGAGCAATGTATTGTATTTATTAACAGATTCACTAAAATCTAAATGACGCCCTCTAGTGAATTTGTCATCTGAAACGTCCAACAAATGTACCCAGAGCAACGTATCTTATTTATTGACTGATTCACAAAAAAATGTAAACGACGCACTCTAGTAGATTTGTTGTCTGAAAATGTGAATTCTTTGTGCAGTGAATTCATTCATATTATTATACACATATTATCAAGCATTATATTATTCATATTTATTTAATAATATAACAAATCAATTATATTTAGAACATTATATCTTGAAATGCTTAAATTTAATGTGTGTTTATTTATTCATTTCAGACGTTACAACATAATTTAAAGTGAATTTAGAAGCTCTGAATTGTTGCTACATTGTAAATCTAAGTAGCGCATCGAGGAATTGTCCACACTGAATGTCCAGCAGGAGTCGAGGGCAGATAGCAAACACAAACACCTCTTTGTCCAGCAGTCCTTCTGGAATGTTGGCATGTCTGGTATGAGTGTAGTGTTTGTTTCTCAGTGAAGGTGCATCTGATCTCTGCTCCCCAAACCAGCTTTCTGCAATGCAAGCCCCACAAAACCTCCCGTTCTCTCGACAGTCTTTTTATTTGCTTATTTTGTAGAAAAAGTTTCATGAATTAAATCATATAATTCTGTCTGTTAAGTGAATTGAGTTCGACTTTTAATAGTTTTCACTCAATCATTCATGCAAAATGGCTGATTCATTTTCAAATCGAAGCTTGTTTTGTGAAAAGATCACAAATAGATTTGCGCAAATGTCCTGCTCCAGGTTCATTCATTCATTTTCCTTCAGTTTAGTCCCTAATCTATCAGGGGTCGCCACAGTGGAATGAACTGCCAACTATTCCAGCATATGTTTTATGCAGCGGATGCCCTTCCAGTCACACCTACACACACACACACAAACACACACACACACACACAATACGGCCAATTTGTTATTAATGCATTAATAAACAGTCAGGGAAAAAACTGCTGTGTTCAAGGCGGAAATAAAAAGTTTTTCATTCTATTACACAAAGGTGACTTTATAGTGTTTTATGGAAATTTGGACCACGAGTCCACAGATATGGACATCATTTTTCTCTAAAAGTACATCATAGCAAAAGATGATACTTAAGTTTTAACAGCTTGGGCCTTAAAGGGCCACGAAACCCCCTGTCTCAGCAGGGTGTTTTCACACCTCTGTTTTGAAAAAAGTCAGGAAAGTTGGGCGTGTCCAGCTCTGGGAGTGTGGGAGTGTCGGGGGAGGGAAAGAGGATAAGATTTTGCATAGAAGGGAGTTAACATTTGGGCACGCGCAAAGTTTCACAGGCAAAACAAACACACAGAGGCTGATTTGATACCACATGGTGAATGAGAGAAAAAAATCCTCCGCATTTCTCTGTAACTTATGTACTCGGTAGGTAGCGTCAGAAAGCCGTGTGTGTATAGACTATCCTGTCACAAATTGCAGCGAAAATCCTGCACGACGGGAATAGTTTGTGTTTACATGTTTACACTCGGAGAGCAGCATTTAAACAAAGGGCACTGCACTGCAAACACTTACCAAATCTGTAGACAGACAATCAAACTGGAGCTGTGTCTTTTTATTAAAAGGAGACGAGCGGCAAATCCGGATTTCACCATTTCCAGATGCGAAAAGCTCTCAGGTAAAAATGTTCCTTACAAACGCGTTTCTGTCGCGTGCACTGTAATCCACACGTGAGTCCAGCAGCTCTCTCATAGAGGGAAAATGAAAACAAAACCTTCGTTGCAACACACTAATAACACCTACGACTCTTGTCTTGAAATTCTTGTACTTTCACTTGTTTTGGCAACACAACGTGGCGTCTCTCTGCCGTCTGAACGCTGTAAACTGGTAAACAGTCTCCGGAGCTATCATGCATATTAATGAAGTTTCACGTCATACACAATAGAGCGCGCTGATTGGTTTGAAGCACGTCTTTCTCATGAATTAATACAGCACACTCAGATACGTCAGAATGTTCTCGAAAAGACAGACAGCCACTCTCCAGCTGGATTTACACCTATGTATCTCATGGCCGTGACGCAGCTTCAAAAATTCGTTTCAAACCGGAAGAACGAATTTGCTCAAAATAATGCAAAAACAACCAATTTTCACTTTTTAGTGCAATATATGTGTCCTAATAGTGTTTATAGCAGCGTGGGACACATATATGACTGTCAACAGCTCAAAAAATGTGTTTTGGTGTTTCGTGACCCTTTAAGAGGGAATGACCAAACATTATGAATGATGTCATTGAAGCAAACAAACAAAAACAACCAACCAGCATGCAGATATATTTTCTTATATAAGGCTGGGCGCTAAGACAAACATCTCGTATCACAGTATACAGTACGTCATCTCCTATCCTGATAATGATATATACACTCACCGGCCACTTTATTAGGTACACCTGTCCAACTGCTCGTTAACCCAAACTTCTAATGGCAGCAACTCCATACATTTAGGCATGTAGACATGGTCTACACGATCTGCTGCACTATACTATACTATACGCTGACTATACATTAAAAGTAGAATGACATAATAAGAAAGTGCAACATTAAGCAGCAAAATGAGCTGTTTTTAAGTCTAAAAGTAAATGGAAGTGAATGAGAAAGGACATCTCCAGCCAAAAAAAGATTCCATTGGCGGCGTCTGCCTGTACATGAAGAATAAGGCCAATGACAGTCTTTATATTAGCAGTTCTTGCTAATGAGCTGAATGATAACGCTGATCAATGAGCTCAACTTTCGCTTGTTCAAACAACTTATTTAAAATGAGCTGAAACGACACAACTCTTGAGGTTTTTTTGGGACAACTTAATTGGTTTATGTTCAGTCTACTTACATTTGCAAAAACAAATATGTATTGATTCATTCATTTATTTTCCTTCGGCTTTGTCTCTATTTCAGAGGTCGCCACAACGGAATGAACCGCCAACTATTCCAGCATATGTTTTACACAGCTGCAACCCAGTACTGGGAAACACCCAGACACTCAAAACACCTAGACAAGTGTATGAGTGTGCGTTCACACACACACTCATACACTACGGCCAATTTTGTTTACCCAATTCCCCTATAGCGCAAGTGTATAGACTGTGTGGGAAATTGAAGCAACGCCAACACGGGGAGAACATGCAAACTCCACACAGAAACGCCTACTGGCCCAGTCGGGACTCGAAACGGCGACCTTTTTGCTGTGAGGTGACAGTGCTAACCACTGAGCTACCGTGCCGCCCTAAAAACTAAGTGAGCTTAATTCCCTTGCCGTATGAGGCACTTAATGACTGTTAAAGGTATTTTTAGGCTTTTGTCTCTCTGGACAGGAAGGAGGACGCAGGAACTGTGATGTCAGGATAATTCAGTGCTGCACAATGTTGTCTTTTAGTCTCTTTTCTTTCGCAAACTGGCGCACTAGAGTCCCCTGTCTGAGATTTCATTGTTGCAAAAGTAAATGGACGAGCTCCTTTGTGCTGCTCACCTGAACACACTCTTGTGCTTCTGGCTTTAGCTATGGGTTTTTATGGGTTTTAGGTAATTATCTGTGCTCCTCATGGGAAGCAAACTTGAGTTCACCTTCCTGTCCGAGCGAACTGCATCTGTCTGAAGATAAAACCAATGTTATATTAGCTTTAAATGATAACAGGCAACGCGGTGGCACAGTGGGTATCGCTGTTGCATCACAGCAAGAAGGTCGCTGGTTCGAGCCCTAGCTGGGTCAGTTGGCATTTCTGTGTGGAGTTTGCATGTTCTTCCCAAATTGGCGTGGGTTTCCTTCATGGGCTCCGGTTTCCCCCACAAGTCCAAACACATGCTCTATACAGTAGATGAACTAAATTGCCTGTAGTGTGAGTGTGAATGCAAGAGTGTATGAGTGTTTCCCAGTGATGGGTTGTGGTTGGAAGGGCATCCGCAGCTTAAAACATGTGCTGGAATAGTAGGGGGTTCATTCCACTGTGGCAACCTCTGAACTAGAGACTAAGGGCTTACTCACACTATGCTATCCGAACCGTGCCCAGGCCCATTTCCCGGGTCGTTTGAGAAGTGTGAGTGCTCTGAATCGGGCTCAGACACGGTACACTTGGGTGGCCCTGGCCCGGTTGGAAGAGGTGGGCTAGAGCGCGGTTCACTTGGGCTGAGGCGCGTTATGCTTACAGTGTGAGTGCAAGTGTGCTTGAGCCCGAAACTGAAAGCGAGACGTGACTTTTAAGGGACTGTTTGATATGGATTAATGAATCATTCGTACTGTTCAATGAACGCAAACTGTCGTAGATTATTAAAGACGCAAACCCCTCACTGCACGACAGCTGCGCCTTCAGCAAACCTCCTAATTCCTGCAGCACGAGGACTTTATGATTGTTTATGAGCGTCAAAAGTGGCTGATCTGTTCGGCGAAATATTAGACTGCGTGTCACCGCTTATCAAACGACTTAAACGATATAACTAAAGAAATCTCCACTGTGCTGAGCGAGAGCGCTACTGAGCAGCGCGTCATCGATGACAGAAGCGCGCCCAGGCCCGAATGTAATGTGAGTGCGGGCCGTCGGGGGAGACGGGAGGGGGGACAAGCGTGCTTTGGCCCGATTCAAGGCAACTGTACATAGTGTGAGTACAGCCTAAGCTGAAGGAAAATGAATGAATGAACTCTGTGTGTTTCTGCAGCCGTGGTTCAAGTCGAATGCACCTATTGTTTCTGGAGTGTCAAATTGACATCAGCAATGAAGCTCCGCCTGTCCAAACACAGAATTAAATGCTCAGAATTTGATTGAAGATTACCAAAATAAAATAAAATTTCAGTGGATTAACTTGCGCCAATTAATCGTTCACCTAAAGAACAAGATGTACATGTGCATCGCCAAATTCATGTGCACAAAAATATTAATATAAATATTCATTCATTCATTTTGTTTTTGGCTTAGTCCCTTTATTAATCCGGGGTCGCCACAGCGGAATGAACCGCCAACTTATCCAGCACATGTTTTACGCAGCGGATGCCCTTCCAGCTGTAACCCATCTCTGGGAAACACCCATACACATTCATTCACACTCATACACTACGGACAATTTAGCCTACCCAATTCACCTGTCAACCGCAGGGAGAACATGCAAACTCCACACAGAAATGCCAACTGATCTAGCCGAGGCTCAAACCAGCGATCTTCTTGATGTGAGGCGACAGCACTACCTACTGCGCCACCGTGTCACCTAATATAAATATTCATTCATTCATTCATTTTCTTGTCGGCTTTGTCCCTTGCGGGGTCGCCACAGCGGAATGAACCGCCAACTTATCCAGCACGATTTTACGCCGCGGATGCCCTTCCAGCCGCAACCCATCTCTGGGAACATCCACACACTCATTCACACTCATACACTATGGACAATTTAGCTTACCCAATTCACCTGTACCGCATGTCTTTGGACTGTGGGGGAAACCGGAGCACCCGGAGGAAACCCACGCGAACGCAGGCAGAACATGCAAACTCCACACAGAAACGCCAACTGACCCAGCCCAGCCGAGGTTCGAACCTGCGACCCAGCGACGTTCTTACTGTGAGGCGACAGCACTACCTACTGCGCCACCGCGTCACCTAATATAAATATGATTACAAAAATTAATATTAATTGTTTTTGTGATTAATATCTTAATATTTTGCACACGTGATTGAACTATATATTAATAAAATATGTTTTGCAATTATAAAACGCAGAGTTCATCCTGAATGAGAATGTTCAAATCCTCTTTCATGTACGAATCACCCTGGATTTGAGTGTGTGTGTTTTTGAGACTGTCCTGTCAGTGAGCAGATCACTGCAGGTACCCACGTGAATATGGCTACGCATATGTACATCGTGTTTTTTGCGTTACTTTTGAGACTTTTCTAACTCCATAGAGATGAGTCTGAATAAATAATTAGTCTATTTTAAAGCA
Source organism: Danio kyathit (assembly GCA_903798195.1). Lineage (NCBI taxonomy): Eukaryota > Metazoa > Chordata > Actinopteri > Cypriniformes > Danionidae > Danio > Danio kyathit. The sequence goes on from LR812535.1 coordinate 59,163,724, forward strand.
GCCTCCCTCTAGTTTGCTGTGGCAGTTCATGAGATCAGTTGCTGTGCTGTTTAAATAGCCACAAATAATGTGTGTGTGTGTGTGTGTGTGTGCGTGCTGTGGGAGATGTTTATTAGTCTGCTCCGACAGTGCCTGCGGTCTAATGCTCGGGTTGGAGATCTTCCACACACTCATTTGTGCTGATCCATTTGGCCCGTCTGATGGGTTCAGCAGAGAAACCAAACTATTAGGAGCTGCTATTCATCAGGCTGAGACTCAACTCTTGCTGAGCTCTGTAGTATATACAGTATATCCGTCTGTAAAACTGCTACTCAGTTAGCCATCAACTGCAGATTTTAGGTTTATGATTGTGAAGTGCTTCTTTCTTTTTCATAATCAGACTTGATGAAAATGCTCAATTGGGTTTAAGTCACATCTGTCCATTAAGATTACTTGTGCAATCATACCTGGAGTTTAAATGCATTCATTCCATCTCTGAGCTGCATTAAACATTCATTCATTTTCCTTCGGATTTGTCTCTATTTCAGAGGTCGCCACAGCGGAATGAACTGCCAACTATTCCAGCATATGTTTTACACAGCGGATGCCCTTCCAGCCACATCCCAGTATTGGGAAACACCCATACACACTCTCATTCACACACACACACACTCATACACTACGGCCAATTTAGTTAATCAATTCCCCTATAGCGCATGTGTTTGGACTGTGGGGGAACCCACGGCAACACGGGGAGAACATGCAAACTCCACACAGAAATGACAACTGGCCCAGTTGGGACTCGAACCAGCAGCCTTTCTATCTCTGAGGCGACATTGCTAACCACTGAGACCACCGTGCCGCCCCTCTGCATTAAACAGTCGGTGTAAATACATTGACAGAAATTGTTTGTTGATTTTGATTCAATTCGATTAGCATCAGCCCCAGAGTATCTTATTATTCTGGACACGTTCATTTTAAAAAGAAAAGCACTTTCGGTGTTAAACAAATGGCCACAATCCTCATCCTAAACCACCCAGGAGTGCACAAAATCCCTCAGTGTGGATTCAGCTTCTCTCTGTACGCATGTTTGCTTGGACTTCATTTTACCAGCTTTTTAGTAGATTAGATCTGTTGATTTTAATTCATTATATGATCACCCTAAAGCCACATTCTTTCCACCTCCACCCTTAACATGATTTATAACAACACAGACACACACACACACACACACACACACACACACACACACACACACACACACACACACACACACACACACACACACACACAAGTATATAAACTTTTTTGAATGATAATGAACATTTAATCTCTTGCTGCTATGCAAATATCCTGTTGCTGGTATGTTAAGTGTAAGCCTGATCAGCCAATCATAATAGCTGAGCCAAGCCAGAAAACAAGACCCCGTCACCCATAGTCCCCAGCATGTCCTTTCTGTTTCCATCCAGACCCACTAAAACCCACACCCAGAACATCAGAGCTCTGCATTCCCGGCCTACAGACCCGCAGCTCTTCATAATAGAGCGCTCGGCAGGGGCCGTCACACGCCTACGGCTATCAAAGGAGTCCTGATTAACCTTAAAACACATTTGTGGAGTTATCGAGGGGAAATCCACTGGAAGGTTACTGTTTAACCCTTAAGCTTATTTCGTGTTTAATTTAACCATGTGGACACAATTGGGCGTGAAGGTCTGAAGTGTGATCGCGGATAGTTTATTTTTTTTTAAGCAGATTTCGTATCATTGTCTTTGATAATCTAAAATCGATCAGACTTATTTATTTTTTCCTGATTTCATTACATTAGTTTATAATTATATTGGTTTTATATATTTAATGTATTTTTATTTATATATTTAAAGGGACACTCCACTGTTTTTGAAAAAGGCTCATTTTACAAGTCTTCTAGAGCAGGGATTCTCAACCAGTGGGCCGCGTCCCACTAGTGGGCCTCAGCGATCCTGCAGGTGGGCCACAAGACCCTCTATATCAGGGGTGCTCAACCCTGTTCCTGGCGATCGACCTTCCAGCTGATTTCAGCTCCAACCCTGATCAAACACACCTGAACCAATTATTTAGAACGTGAGGAGCACTTGATAATTACAGGCAGGTGTGTTTGATAAGGGCTGCTACTGAAAACTGCAGGAAGGTCGATCGCCAGGAACAGGGTTGAGCACCCCTGCTCTATATTATACTATCATTTTTGGATTTCATTATTAATATGCTAAATTAAAATGATCGAAGGGCAGCGCAGTGGGTAGCACAATCACCTCACAGCAAGAAGGTTGCTGGTTCAAGCCCCGGCTGGGTCAGGTGGCGTTGGTGTATAGTTTGCATGTTCTCCCTATGTTGGCGTGGGTTTCCTCCGGGTGCTCCGGTTTCCCCCACAAGTTCAAAGACATGTGGTACAGGTGTATTGGGTAGGCTAAATTGTCTGTAGTGTATGTGTGTGAATGAGTGTGTATGGGTGTTTCCTAGTGATGGGTTGCAGCTTGAAGGGCATCCGCTGCGTAAAACATGTGCTTGATAAGTTGGCGGTTCATTAAGCTGTGGCGACCTCTGATTAATAAAGGGACTAAGCCGAAAAGAAAATGATCGCAGTATTGCACTTTCTCCTGTTCTCTTATTGATTTCTTCAAACTCCACCTCATGATCGCGTCTGCAACTAGTACACGCAAGTCTGTTTATTCACAAACTATGCCTGAAGTGAAAGTGAAAGTCTCTCTTCGTGTATTTTGTATGCTATTTATTGTATCCACATAGTTGTCCATATTAATGTCCTGTGAGTGTTTTATAACGGACGCGCGGCCATACAGGAGGATCTAGCGAGGCTCAATGGTGTTTCTGGCATAGAATGTAAAATAAACTTGCATATGAGCTTCACATTCTCTGCCGGAGCTGTTCACTGTTCCTGTCAGCGATCTCCAAATAATATCCAGCTGCAAACTCAACCACCATCAGATCAACGTGTTTTAACAGATTTAGGGTGTTTTACTGTATTTTAAATTTGTCTGTATATTTTTGATAAGTAGATATTTAATAGTAGATATTCAGTCAGTCCAGTTTAAAGCAGAAGCTGGTCTTTTGCATATATATATATATACACACATGTATATATATATACACAGTTGAAGTCAGAATTATTCGCCCCCCTGTTTATTTTTTTCCCCAATTTCTGTTTAACGGAGAGAAAATTTCTTCAACACATTTCTAAACATAATAGTTTTAATAACTCATCTCTAATAACTGATTTATTTTCTCTTTGTCATGATGACAGTAAATAATATTTGACTAGATGTTTGTAAGACACTTCTATACAGCTTAAAGTGACATTTTAAGGCTTAACTAGGTTAATTAGGATAACTAGGCAGGTCAGAGTAATGGTTTGTTCTGTAGACTAATGAAAAAAAAATTAGCTTAAAAGGCTAATAATTTTGACCTTAAAATGGTTTTTAAAAAATTAAAAACTGCTTTTATTCTAGCCGAAATAAAACAAATAAGACTTTCTCCAGAGGAAAAAACATTATCAGACATACTGTGAAAATTTCCTTGCTGTTAAACATCATTTGGAAAATATTTAAAAAAGAAAAGAAAATTCAAAGGGGGGCGAATAATTCTGACTCCAACTGTATATGTATAGTTTTAATCTATAATATATGTTATATAGTTTTATATATAATTAAAAATAAATAAAATTGTATGTATTTTTATAAAATGCTGATAATAGAAAAATAATAGAAGGCACAACAAATGTTTGATATATATTTGGTAATAAATAAAATTTTAAATTAGCATTTTATACAAACATTTTTGAGAAAATGTCAGACAGGTGGGCCTTCAAAAACTGATCGGAGAAAGAAGTGGGCCCCGAAGTGAAAAAGGTTGAAACCCCCTGTCCTAGAGTTAAACAGTTGTCTTGAACCATTTTTCAGTCGATTTCTTGTTCTTGCGGGGTCATTTTTAGCTTAGCTCAGCATAATGAATTGAATCAGATTAGACCATTAGGATTTCAGCACCCTCTGAAAACAGCTTATTCCAATGTACTGCGTAACATCACTCCGCCTGGTGTGCGTTTATAGTTTCTTGACTATAATGCCATAATGAGAGCTTAGTTCCTAGCAATTATTCATTTTCTGTCGGTCTTAGTACATAATGTAACTACAGAAGACTCTTAAAATAGAGGCCCAATCCCAATTCTACCCCTTAGCCCTTCCCCTTACCCCTACCCCTCGTTTTGCGCGTGCCCGCCAAGGGCTAGGGGTGTCCCAATTCTCTTTAGCTTGAAGGCGTAGGGCTAAGGGCTAGGGGTATACACCCCTTCGAACGAAGATTTTTCAGGAGCACACTTGAAACGGAGGGGTAAGAATATTTCCCAGAATACACCTGCCACAACGGCAGTAATGCTGAACCCGGAAGTAAGGAAATCCACAAATTTGTATTTTTTTGTCATTATTACGAATTTTTACAACAAACAAACACATGTTTTATTATATTCATAACCGCGTTCATGTTTTACGGTCATGCTTTTTAAAAAAACCGCAAAAAAAAAAAACGCTAAATTTCGCGATCTATAATCGCTAATAATAACTCCTGTACAGCAGTCCCACAACATTCTGACACTCGATAACACTCGAATACCCTGTCAGAGCAGTCTAGTGGCTGAAAATGAGCTTTTTACAGTGTCTGCTATAATGTTAATGTTGTTTTCGTGTGTTTACATAGATGACTATGGCCACTGTGTAAATACACAGTACAGTTACGATCTTATTGCCACATTAGATCGTTATGATAACATAATATATGCCTTCAGTGATTTCCTGAAGATAAACACCACAAAATAACCCAACTGGAATAACTACAGCAGTCGCGATCGTCTGATCTCATATGAAGCAAGAGATCGCGATGACATATGATGACGTGTGCAGACGTGTGTTGAAGTGCTGTCCCAATTCTTAGGGGTAAGTTTTGAAGCCCTTCCCCTTAACCCTCAGTTGTAAGGGCCAAGGGGAAGGGGAAGGGGAAGGGGTAGGGGTACAAAAATAGAATTGGGATTGGGCCAGAGTCTACTTTACTTTAAATAGGAAAAGCATCAAAATAGTGATTTATTTTTTTTTTTTTTTGAATTTTAACAAAATGCTAATGGTCTAATCTGATTCAATTCATTATGCTAAGCTAAAGAACAAGAAAGTGGCAAATAGTTTAACTCGTAAAAGACCCATGAAATTAGCCTCTTTTTTTTTTTAAGAAGAAGTGGTTTCTTTAATGCTTTTTATTTTTGTAATCCCCATTGATTTCATTTCATATGGGTTGAATTAAATCCTTTTTTTCCTTTATTTTTTCTTTTTATTTATTGCTGTAAAGCATCGCAAAAATGATGCTGTATTTATGTGCACATTCCCTGTAGCCACAGCTATAACCCTTTTAGCCATAACCCAACCAAGTCCACTTGGAGGCCTGAATCATGCAGTCAGGATTGTGTGTCCTGAAACTAGTGGTGGGCCGTTAACGTGCTGCGTTAACGCGAGACTCTTATCGCGCGATAAAAAAATATCGGCGTTAATCTATTCTCAAAGTTGGGTGAGAGCTGGGTCTTTTCTACGCAAGCTATGGTGACTTTCACCTTGATAGTTTAGCGCGGATGTATACCTGACCGGTGAGCCGTCTGGGAAAGAAGTGCCCTTCTGAATCAAATCAGCAGGATGCCTGACTCTAACTGCAGTTCAGCAGTTTCACTTTAACTCACCAACATTTAATTCATGCCTTCGTGACAAACTGGGGTATTAGACGCAAATAAATGAGTAAGGACAGGTGAGAGTGTTATGGAATTTAATAACTCACGCCAAATGAGAAGAAAAAAAACTTGCGCATTTTGTGTGTGTGTGTGTGTGTGTGTTTGTGTGTGTGCGTCGGTGTGTCTGTGCGCTCCTTTACTGACAGCCGCCCGTGTGGATCTTGTCGGAAAATATGTCGAAAAGTTCTACATGACGGTAATAGTTTGTCCGTAATGCCACTAATATCTGCATACTCCACGTCTTCATTCTATTTCAGTTTAGTTCAGTTATGACTTTAGTCGCATTAAGTAATCAAAAATCGCTGTTTACATGGTGACTCTTAATCAGAGTATTGTTTTAATCATATTAAAATCGCATTAAAGTATTGTTGCCCATGTAAACATACTCAATGTTTGACACCGTCAGGGCTCTGTGAACTTGCCTTTGTGAAGCAGCATTTTCTGTGTGTACGTACATCAAAAGCAAGTATGAAATCGCTGTTTGGAGCTTATGTAGGCCTACAGTTCAACATTCATGTTTAACTGAATAAACAGTGAGTAAACACAAGTACATCTTATTGAACATCATTTATTTTTATCACCAATTATCATAGTAGAACAGTTTCTCAAGCAGTTTGTGATGCATTTTGGAAACAGGAGGTGAGCCCCCGGTCTAATGCGCCACCTGGCTTCAGAAACCCGTTCTCAAAGACTTATTATTTGGGTAGCGCACATATTCTGAATTTAAATGAGCCATTTTAATCTAGATTAATCTAGATTAAAAAAATTAATCTATGCCCACCTATACCTGAAACGTATCTGGGTCTGCAGCTGGATATTATTGTTACAATCTGATGGGTAGGATAAGATGTCCGGACACCAGTCTTACTCAGCCCAGGCTCATTGGAAATATGTGGCATGTTTCAGATGACAAAACCACTAGAGGGCGCTGTCTACATTTTTGCAAATATGGAATATGTTACTTAGGCCCCGTCTTACTTTTAACTTTTGCTCCGCCCATGCCTTCCATCCACATTAGCTTTTCCTAAACCCAACCAATAGTGTTTTCAGAAGCAGACACAAGAAATAAAGTGCACTGTGACCAAATACTGTAGCTTTACCTTGTTTTTACATTGCTTTTATTTTTTTATGAAAGCGTGCTTTACCAGACTCAAACCCGAGTGTTCTACAGTAAGCTATGAGCAAACTGAGCATGCCAGAAAAGTGTCCATATAGAGACGGAGGTGACGTAAACATATTCATTACAAATCATTAAGTTGTTTTGGGGTGTTTATTTGATGTTGTGCAAAGAACTGCATGAAGATAATCCTTTATTCATCAATAATATGTCCCTGTAAATCTTATTAGTGTGAAAAGGAACAGAAATTGTCGTCACACTGCCCCCTAGTATTCATTTCACCTACAAACTGCAGTCAAACGAATGTTGTAGTAGATTGTTGAGGCTTCACAACACTGTAGGCTGAAGCAGATATCTGTAGTGAGCCTGTGTAGGGATTAGTTGTGAATTGTGTGAAAGCAGCGGTCTCTGGTTGATATTGAAGCGGAGTGTTTACAGCTTCCACCACACCCGCATCTGCTGGAGTGAGAAGATCCGGCACGCAGCGGCTTCTAGAGGACTTTCTGATCCGCCACTGTTTGTTCAGGCCTCTGTGTTCAACACTCCCTTTCCTCCCTCCATCTGCTGACGTCAGCTCTGATCCGGGACTCGCAGTAGCTCAGGGCTGACAGGCCGAACTGAAACGGGGCTCAGGAAGACAATTTAGCGTCTTCACAAAAGAGTCTCAGTTATAACTCGAGTAAGAAAATGGTTCATTCAGTGATAGCTAAGTTGTGAGTGCACTTTTGTCTCGGACGTTTCGAAATTAAAAAGCTTTCCGTTCATGTTTGGTTTGTTAGGATTGGAAATATTTGGCTGAGATACAACTATTTGAAAATCTGAGGGTCCAAAAAAACTCAAATATTGAGAATATCACCTTTTAAGTTACTATCAATGAACGTTACTAATTAAGACATGAGTTTATTAACAGTAGGAATTGATAATACATTGATAATAATGTTTATTAAGTTACAATGTAGGTTTAGGTAGGTTTAGATTCAGAAAACTCACACAAATACATTACCATTTACAATTTTTTCACATACAAAATATGTTCTTTTTTTCCCCTTATTATTTGTTCTTATTTTCCCCTAAATGTAAGCCTGTGCACGATTTCATCCTTTTGGAGACCGGTTGGTTTAAAACTAAAATGAAGATGATGAATGGATGAAGGCAGAACAGAAATGAGACATGCTCCGCCCTAAATGCCTGTTAGCTTCACCCTAATGTACTGATAGCCCCTCGCTGATAGCACCATCCTAAAGTACTAATAGCTCCACCCTTAAGAACTGCTAGCTCCTCTCTAAATGACTGTTAGCCCCTCCTGAATGACTGATAGTCCCGCCCTTAATTACAGATAGCCCTGCTCTAAAGTATTGATAGTTCCGCCCTAAAGTACTAATAGCTCTGCCCTGAAGGACTGATAGCTCCTCCCTAAATGACTGATAGCCCCTCCTTAAAGGACTGATAGCCCCACTCTAAAGGACTGATGTCTCTGCCCTAAATGACTGAAACCCCATCTTAATGTACTGCTAGCCCTGCCCAAATGACTGATAGCCTTCCCTAAAGCACTGATAGCCCACCCTAAAAGACTAATATCTCCACCCTAAATGATTGATAGCTCCATCTAAATGACTAATAGCCCCCCTAAAGAACCGATAGCATCACTCTAAAGTATAGTCCCTCTCTAAAATACTGATTGCGCCACCCTAAAGTACTTATAGCTCTGCCTTTAAATGACTAATAGCTCCTCCCTAAATGACTGTTAGGCCCGCCTGAATGACTGATAGTCCCGCCCCAAACTACAGATAGCCCTGCCCTAAAGTATTGATAGCTTAGTCCTAAAGTACTAATAGCTTTGCCCTATCTGACTGATAGCTCCATCTAAAGAACCCATAGCCCCACCCTAAAGGACTGATAGCCCCACTCTGAAGTACTGATAGCTCTGCCCTAAAGGACTGAAACCCCCATCTTAATGTACTGATAGGTCCGCCCTAAATGACTGAAAGCCACGCCCAAATGACACTTAGCCCTCCCTAAAGAACTGATAGCTCCACCCTAAATGACTAATAGCCCCCTAAAGAATCGATAGCCCCACCCTAAAGTACTGATAGCTCCACCCTAAATGACTGATAGCCCCACCCTAAAGAACTGATAGCTCCACCCTAAATGACTGATAGCTCCATCTAAATGACTAATAGCCCCATCTAAATTACTAATAGCCCCCTAAAGAATCGATAGCCCCACCCTAAAGAACTGATAGCCCCACCCTAAAGGACTGATAGCTCCACCCTAAAGGACTGATAGCCCCACTCTAAAGAACTGATAGCCCCACCCTAAAGAACTGATAGCCCCACCGTAAAAGTCTGATAGCTCCACCCTAAAAGACTGATAGCCACACCCTAAAGTACTGATAGCACTGCCCCTAAAGGACTGATAGCCACACCCTAAAGTACTGATAGCACTGCCCCTAAAGGACTGATAGCCACACCCTAAAGTACTGATAGCACCGCCCCTAAAGGACTAATAGCCACACCCTAAAGTACTTATAGCACCGCCCCTAAAGGACTGATAGCCACACCCTAAAGTACTGATAGCACCGCCCCTAAAGGACTGATAGCCACACCCTAAAGTACTGATAGCACCGCCCCTAAAGGACTGATAGCCACACCCTAAAGTACTGATAGCACTGCCCCTGAAGGACTGATAGCCACACCCTAAAGTACTGATAGCAACGCCCCTAAAGGACTAATAGCCACACCCTAAAGTACTGATAGCAACGCCCCTAAAGGACTGATAGCCACACCCTAAAGTACTGATAGCAACGCCCCTAAAGGACTGATAGCCACACCCTAAAGTACTGATAGCACCGCCCCTAAAGGACTGATAGCCACACCCTAAAGTACTGATAGCACTGCCCCTAAAGGACTGATAGCCACACCCTAAAGTACTGATAGCACTGCCCCTAAAGGACTGATAGCCACACCCTAAAGTACTGATAGCACTGCCCCTAAAGGACTGATAGCCACACCCTAAAGTACTGATAGCACCGCCCCTAAAGGACTGATAGCCACACCCTAAAGTACTGATAGCACCGCCCCTAAAGGACTGATAGCCACACCCTAAAGTACTGATAGCACCGCCCCTAAAGGACTGATAGCCACACCCTAAAGTACTGATAGCACCGCCCCTAAAGGACTGATAGCCACACCCTAAAGTACTGATAGCCCCACCCTTAAGGACTGATAGCCCCACACTTGATAATGCAGTACACAGATACTTCATTTAATACAAAACGACTACATGCATATGTTTTTACCATTAGAAGCTGCTTATATTCACACACTGCGGACACACAACTGTGTTTAAACCCCTTAGAAAAGTGATTTTTGCATAATAGTTCCTCTTTAACCAATGACCTGTTTTTTCTTTCTGTTTCAGTCACCAATAAGAAGCCAGCACAGGTGTTCCTGACGAAGGTGAAGCAGTTTGAGGGCTCGTCGTCATTCAACAGGAGATCTCAGTGGAGCATCAGTCAACTCCGACAGGTCAATGGTGTGGACGCCATCAAAGTGAGGGTTTCACATTTACTGACATGAACACACACCAGTGCACAACACACACTCTTTGAACAAACACACTAATAATACACAACTTTAACACACACCAGTGCACAACACACACTCTCATTGAACAAACACACTAATAATACACAACTATAGCACACACACTAATGAACAACACACACTCTCGTTGAACAAACCCACTAATAATATACACACCAGTGCACAACACACACACTAGTGACACACAACACACACACTAAAAATATGAGCTGCTCACACACACTCTTTTGTTTAGGACTGCCCAGAGTTTGACCTGGTGTTTGACAGTGGGTCTGACCAGTGGACGGCGGGTTCAGCAGGAGAGAAATGTGTGTTTGTGCAGATCCTCCATCACACGTGTCAGCGCTTCAGTCCTGAGAGAAAAGTAGAGTTCATCAACTGCCCCTCCAAACTACTAGGAGGTCAGACTTTTATTGATTATTAATTATGGGCTGACGCACAATTCCGTGTGAGAGGTCCAGTTAAGTTATCTTAACTGTTTTTGCAAATGTAAGTGGATTGAACATAAAACAATTCAATTGTCCCAAAACAACTGAAGAATCGTGTTGATTCTGCTCATTTTAAATAAGTATTTTGTTTTCCAAATAATTTGTTTTGAGTGTAAAGTAAGAGGAGTTCACATGTTTTTGTCAGATTATTCATTTTAGACTTTTGGGAACGTCTTAGAGAGAATCTATTTAAGAAAGAACGAAAGACAGAGAGAATCGAATGAATGAATGAGTGGATGAAAGGACAAAGAAACAGGAAGGAAAGAAAGCATTGAATGAATGAATGAGTGAATGAAAGGACAAATAAACAAAAGAAAAAGGAAGGAAAGAAAGCATTGAATGAATGAATAAGTGAATGAAAGGACAAATAAACAAAAGAAACAGGAAGGAAAGAAAGCATTGAATGAATGAATGAGTGAATGAAAGGACAAATAAACAAAAGAAACAGGAAGAAAAGAAAGAATTAAATGAATGAATGGATGAATGAGTGAATGAAAGGACAAATAAACAGAAAAGTAACAGGAAGGAAAGAAAGAATTGAATGAATGAATGAATGAATGAGTGAATGAAAGAACAAATAAACAGAGAAGAAACAGGAAGGAAAGAAAGAAATAACTGAATGAATGAAAGGACAAATAAACAAAGGAAACAGGAAGGAAAGAATTGAATGAATGATTGAAATGACAAATAAATAAAAGGAAATGGGAAGGAAACAGGAATGAATGAATGAATGAATAAAAGGACAAATAGACACAGAAAAAATGAAGGCAGGAAACAGGAAAGAAAGAATTGAATGAATGAGTGAGTGAGTGAGTGAGTGAGTGAGTGAGTGAGTGAATGAAAGGACAAATAAACAGAAAAGAAACAGGAAGGAAATAAGAATTTAATGAATGAATGAGTGAATGAAAGGACAAATAAACAAGAAACAGGAAGGAAAGAAAGAATTGAATGAATTAATGAATGAGTGAATGAAAGGACAAATAAACAAAGGAAACAGGAAGGAAAGAATTGAATGAATGATTGAAATGACAAATAAACAAAAGGAAATGGGAAGGAAACATGAATGAATGAATGAATGAATGAATGAATGAATGAAAGGACAAATAAACAGAAGAAACAGGAAGGAAAGAAAGACAGGAAGAAATGAATGAATAAATGAATGAATAAATGAATGAATAAATGAATGAATGAATAAAAAGGAAACATGAAGTAAAGAAACAGGAAAGAAAGAATTGAATGAATGAATGAATGAATGAATGAATGAATGAATGAATGAATGAATAAAAAGGACAAATAAACAAAGGAAACAGGAAATAAAGAATCAAATGAATGAGTGAATGAAAAGGACAAAAACAAAAAAAACAGGAAGATTTGAATAAATAAATGAGTGATTGAAAGGACAAATAAACAGAAAAGAACAGAAAAGTAAAGAAAGAAAGACAGAAAAACAAATGAATGAATGAATGAATGAATAAATGAATGAATGAATGAATAAAAAGGACAAATAAACAAAGGAAACAGGAAGGAAGGAAACAGGAAATAAAGAATTGAATGAATGAAAAGGACAAATAAATAAAAGAAACAGGAAGTAAAGAAACAGGAAAGAAAGAACTGAATGAATAAATGAGTGAATGAGAAAAATAATTCGAATGAATGAATGAATGAATAAAAGGACAAATAAACAAAAGAAACAGGAAGTAAGGAAACAGGAAAGAAAGAATCGAATGAATCAGTGAGTGAATGAAAGGACAAATAAACAGAAAAGAAACTGAAAGAATCGAATGAATGAATGAATGAATGAATGAATGAATGAATGAATGAATGAACAAACGAATGAATGAATGAATGAATGAATGAAAAGGACATATAAACAAAGTAAATAGGAAGGAAGGAAACAGGAAATAAAGAATGGAATGAATGAATGAATGAAAGGACAAATAAACAGAAAAGAAACAGGAATTAAGAAAAGAAGGAAACAGGAAAGAATGAATGAGTGAATCAAAGGACAAATAAACGGAAAAGAAACAGGAAATAAGGAAGGAAACAAGAAAGAAAGAGAAAGATACAATACATACGAGAAAATATATACAAACCACTCATGAGGCAAACCCTGTAGAAAGTCCTTCACTGTGTCATTATTCTAAACTTTCAGCAGTGAGTGTGTTCAGTTCTGCTAGTGAAGGAACGTTTCTGCTGTGTTGTGTATTTAAAGACATGATTAATGGAGGCTTTCTTTGACTTTAAATACCCCCCGACACGTCTCACAGCTTTATTTGTCTCCTGCTTGTTTAACTGAAGAGGAGCAACTATTCATTATGCAGCGTCTGCAACTACTCTGATCTCTAATGCCACTGATTATCACAGTCTGTTGTTGCATTTTGACTTTATTAAGGATCATCATTATTGATTATTTAAGTCGTCTCATCATGAGTAAGCTATGATTTACATACAGTGGGTATGGAAAGTATTCAGACTCCCCTTAAATGTTTCACTCTTTATTATATTGCTGCCATTTGCTAAAATTATTTAAGTTCATTTTGAACTTTTTGACATTTCACAGATTTATTAAACCAGAAATACTGAACTATCACATGCTTTTAAGTATCAGACCCTTTGCTGTGACACTCATATGTTTAACTCAGGTGCTGTCCTGAGATGGTTCGACACCTTCATTTGAGTTCAGCTGTGTTTGATTATACTGATTGGACTTGATTAGGAAAGCCACAAACCTGTCTATATAAGACCTTACAGATCACATTGGCTGTTTCTCAATATGCGTTCTTCAGCGGTCTTGCGTCCTCGTGTTCTCGTGTAACGTCATCATCAACTGCCAAAGTTCAGTTCCAAAACTCAAGACCGAAAGAATGGAGGACACGTGAAACTTCCCGGATGTGTTCTTGATATTGAGGACGCACCGATGCAGACTTGAGCACCGACCTCGCTCTAGAAGTCCCAGAAGTCAATGTGGAGGTGGGAAGCGCAGCACTTAACAAACTAGGTTGTTATTAAAGTTCAGAGATATCACTTATTTATCTCAGGAGTTTGCCTAAATAAAATGGTGAATATAAACATTAACATGGACATCTTAATAAATTAATAAACACATTAAGGGTGTTTATTTGCTGAAATTCCTATTAAAATCTTTTTATTTATATTGTGCGTAAATAAAAGTATATTCGTAAAGTATGCACAGTATATATTGTGAAAAGGGGAAAAACAATAAATCATTGTATGAATGCTGTAATGTTTAAATAATTTTTGGTTAAAGATGCGTGAAGGTCACGTGACCATCAGGAAAAATGCAGCATCTCATTTCTCAGGACGCGTTCTCTGTTCTCGCGGTCTCCCGAGTTCATTTTTCCGAGGTGACCTAGCAAGACCGGTCTTCACAAGAACGCAAGTCCGTTCTCCGCGTTCTTAGAATTGAGAAACAGCCAATGCATGTCAGAGCAAATGAGAATCGTGAGGTCAAAGGAACTGCCTGAAGAGCTCAGAGACCGAATTGGGGCAAGGCACAGATCTGGCCAAGGGTACAAAAAATGTCTGCTGCACTTAAGGTTCCTAAGAGCACAGTGGCTACCATAATCCTTAAATAGAAGATGTTTGAGATGACCAGAACCCTTCCTAGAGCTGGCCGTCTGGCCAAACTGAGCTATCAGGGGAGAAGAGCCTTGGTGAGAGAGGTAATGAAGAACTCAAAGATCACTGTGGCTGAGCTCCAGAGATGCAGTCAGGAGATGGGAGAAAGCTGTAGAAAGTTAACCATCACTGCAGCCCTCCACCAGTCAGGGCTTTACAGCAGAGTGGCCTGACACATGAAATACCGCATGGAGTTTGCTAAAAAAAACTCCAAGATGGTGAGAAATAAGATTCTTTGGTCTGATGAGACAAAACCTTTTTCTAAGCAGTATGTGTTGAGAAAAGCAGGCACTGCTCATCACCTGTCCAATACAGGGCCTACAGTGAAGCGTGGTGGTGGCAGCATCATGCTGTGGGGGTGTTTTTCAGCTACAGGGACAAGATGACTGGTTGCAATCGAGGAAAAGATGAACGCGGCCAAGTACAGGGATATCCTGGACAAAAACTTTCCTGTGCTCAGGACCTCAGACTGGGCCGAAGGCAGTGGCGGATTTAGGCATGGGTAATATAGGCGATCGCCAAGGGCGGCATCTTGCTAGGGGCGGCATGGGGAGACGAAAAAAAAAGAGCCTCAGTAAAAGCTTTGAGATACGATTTACTTAATGCAAGTGTTTTAATTTAGAGTGGTAATCCCAGAATAAAGATGTTAGGGGCCATTCACGCTTGGTGCTTTTTTGCATGCGTGAGTTTGTTATTCTCTATGTGCAACCGAAACACTGAAGGTGTAGGCAAACTGACACATGCGCGCAGAAATCCATTCCCACGCGCCTCACTGATCTGCTCCTGGTGTGAATACCGGTTGTTTTTATGCACGTCGATAAAATGCGCGCCACTTATGCGATGTGAAACCGGAGTAACTTTTATGCAGAGGTTATAATACTGTATGATGATGATCTTATCTTAACTAAGCATGGCTATGAAGCAGAAAGGAGGGGATAATGAGTCCGGGCGGTAAGAATTCTTGGTCGGGTCTAAGACAACAGATAATTACATAAAACATCTTTTTTTTGTATTCTTTAGTATTGTCACTGATATTCATAAAACAGATTTCTTAAGTGATCTTAGCATTTTCCACTTACATTTAGGAATGATTTCTGTTATTTATTTAGAATATTAATTGTATAATAAATATAATTTAATTTTTTGTAATAAAGTATATTTATAAGACTAAGTGTGTATATATATATATATATATCGAAAGTAAATAGATTTATATTTATTTATAATAAATAATTAAAATATATGTTTTTGGGTAGTAGGGGCATGGCCATAATGTCTAGCAATGCCCCTGGGTTAACTGAATGGGTTATATGATGATATAATGACTTTGCAGCAAAAAAGGCAAGAAAGCTCCAGATGTAGTGAAATATTAGTAACGTTTCAGTGTTTGTATCCAGTCTGATTTGTTTGCGTGAAACAATTACATGTGTTCCAATGGCAATAATAAAAAGTCTACCACATAGTTTCTATATGTGTCACGATCACCAGCGATCTAAACTCCATAGATCACTGGAAAACATTCACAATCACTAACGGTCTACAAATCTGCCATTTCATGGACTACAACTTCATACTTGCACTCTGCTCACACACAACCGGTTCCAGATCATGACTGATTACACTCCCACAGCTGAAGCTGCTCAAGGACTGATTAATGCACTTCATAAGCAGCACTAACACACACAATGTTGCGGAGTCTTGTCTACTGTTAGTGACACTACAACGCGTTTCCTGGTTTGTTTTCCTGTGTTTTGATCCTTGCCTCGATTATCTGTGTATTCCTGTCTGCTGCCTGCCTTCTGATCATCTGCCTGTTCTCTGACTACGACTCTGGATTGCCCTTATACATCTGTTTGCTTCTGTGTTGACCATTGCTTGCCTGACTATTCTAATAAACCTGCATTTGGATCCGCACCCTGTTGTCAGCGTCACATCCCTGGTTACAGAATGGTTCTAGTTTTTTTTTGGGGGGGCAGGGAGGAGAAGGGTGTTGTATATGGGGTGGTCGCCCAGGGTGCCATTTAAACTAGAACCGCCACTAGCTGAAGGTTTACCTTCCAACAAGACAATGACCCAAAGCACACAGCTAAAATAATTACCACAATTTGGTGATTGTTCTTGAATGGCCCAGCCAGAACCCTGTCTTAAACCCAATTGAGCATCTCTGGAGAGACCTAAACATGGCTGTCCCCTAACGTTTACTATCCAACCTGAAAGAACTGAGGATCTGCTAGGAGGAATGGTAGAGGATCCCCAAATCCAGCAGTGAAAATCGTGTTGCACCTTTCCCAAAAAGACTCATGACTGTATCAAAAGCGTGATTCTACCAAATACTGAGCAAAGGGTCTGATATCTAGCAGCATGTGATATTTCAGTGTTTCTCTTTTAATAAATCTGCGAAAATGTCAACAATTCTGTGTTTTTCTGTCAGTATGGTCTGCTGTGTGGACATTAATATGGAAAATATGAACTGAACTGACTTTCCGTACCCACTGGTGGCCTAGTAGTGTGTTTGGTGTGTGTAAAAGTAGTGTGTGTCTTCAGTGAGTGTGTGTTGTGCACTGGTGTGTGCAATAGTAGTGTGTTTCTTCAGTGAGTGTGTGTTCAGTTTGTGTCAGTCTGCTACAGTAATGGTGTAGTCATGTGGAGGATGGAGGTTTTCAGGCGAGCGTTGCCAGTTGTTCCTCCCGCCTAATAAATTACAGCTTCCAGAGCATCAGTTGTGAGTCAGAGGCAGGACAGGCTGTGTGTTAGTGTGGGAAGCAGATGGAGGTTTGTTTGGGGTCAGATGCCGGATTGTGTTGCCTGGCAGGAATCACTACACTGATCCATTTAACACTGAGCAAACAGCCACACACCTGACTGAGCCACACACACACACACACACACGCCTCATTACACTAATGCGTTTCAAAGAAGTCTCGTTGGGACATTTTCTTAGTACCATTTGAAGATATCTGGTATTTGATGGGATAACTGGTATATTTATTGGATAGATGCGCCCCCTGCTGGAAGAGAATGAATCTGCATTTCTAACCTGCATGTCTAATGTTGTCACTCTGTATGTTGCATACTATTTTTTCCTTCACTTTATATTTTGAAATGATACAATCTATTTTAAGTCACCAGCTACCCAAGATATTGTGTGTTGCTTGCTCCTTTGTGTGGGTCATGATTAAAGTGCAGTTGTTGCCTCTTTTATTCTAGCTCAAATAAAACAAATAGAGAAGAAGAATATATATTATCATACATACCAGTGTTTCCTCTTCCTCCTTCTCTTCAGGCTTTTTTTTTTGCACAGATCTGCCAACTATTTCAAAGACAAATATTACACGCAGTATTACAAGTCGAGAACGCATTCATGTAATATGAGCATGCGAATCTCTTTGCTTGTGCGCCGATTTCCTCTTCGTGCACAAAACTTCTTGCACGCACTCAAATTTACATGCTCAAGTGCAGATCTTCTCGTGCGCTCTCCAGTAAGCGCTGCTGAAGCGCGATTTAGTGCGTTTTCCGACATTAACGCGTCCTGAAGTAAAGTGAAACGGCTATAAACTCCAGAAAGATAAGTATACTTATGGAAACTGTGTTCATCTTAACTGAAAGCTACGCCGTGTTTGCTGGCGCCCCACGCATCACGCACCTGTCAGTCAGTCAGTCAGCATGTCACCTTAAAGGGTTGAACAAATAGCGCACAGCACTACTACGGTTACAGAAATGTTTGCGCTGTTATAATTCACTTACCTTTTAATATGTTTTGGTGCGATTATAACCCGCTATAAAAAAACACGACTAAATGTTTTAAATGAGAAGTTGTAATGTAGCCGTGGCGGGATGAATTTTGGCGTGGCGGCCCGCCACGGATGAATGAATGTAGCGGAAACCTTGCATACTGTGAAAAATTCCATGCTCTGTTAAAAATCATTTGAGAAATATTTAAAAAGGAAAAAAAAAAGGGGGGGGGGGGGGGCTGGGGCTAATAATTCTGACTTCAACTGTACATATTAGGCACGGGCTGGTATAAGTTTCTGACAGTATGATAACATTGGATAAAAATGTCACGGTATTACAGTATTGTGATTACTGCACTAAAATAGCTTCTTTTAAAAAAAAACTACTTTTTTTCTGCATTGGAAACAATATATTTTACTTTAGGAAACATGTCAAATATTTTGGAGCAGTAAACATGTCAGGCTGAATAATTCAGCTAAATCATTGATGTCTCCTAGCTTCATTAGTTTCCAAAACACAGATTTCTTTACAACTTGGAAAGGCATTTTTCGAGGTCTGTCTTTACTTTGGATATAAAGTAAAGCCACTGGACTGTTTACATGGTTATATGTTGGTGCATGTTTTGTTTTTCAAATGTTTTCTGAATCGTAGACTGACCAGTAGCTTTTGATGTGGAGATATTGTTAAAATAGTCATAAAAGTAATAAAATAGTGATAAAAAAACTGTCAAAATAGTCATTAAAAAACACATTCAAAAATTCGCGTCCCCTTTAACTGTATACCAAATGTTTTTTTTTTTACTTGCATCTTATTTGTTGCAATCAGTGGATTTTCGTTTAATTTGCGGCATTCCCCGCCCCCTGACGACCGCAGCAGCTATGAGAAAATTTCGGGAGTTTTTTGATAACGACGACAAGTCAATTAAATGATGTCTCGCTGACACACTGAGGTAAAATTATTTTAAAAAAGCATGGGCATCGCTTTAGCCCCCTATATTTCTGTTCAGTCCCTCAAAATGTTTTGCGATTTCCTCATGAAGTGTACACTACTAAATGATCACCTTAGTCCCCTTTAAATTTGATATGAAAACGGGGGCAGACTTCCGCTCCTCCGTTTTCAACTCGTTTTTCGTTTAATCGGCAAACCACAGCTTTGCAGAGTGAGAGCAGAAGGTGTGTTTATCTATAGATTGTTATAATATCTGCATATTCACAGTTCTTTGCTATAGAAACACTTGTATCACATGTACCAATCGGGTTTCCCCATCTACTGTTTCCTTGGCGCTTCCCTCATCATCACAGCTGTTTCCTCCAGCGAAAATGCAACTCTTAACGAGCATTTATCAATTAACTATGATTATAAAACACATTACAGTGCATGTGGCATTAACTATATCATACATTCATGCACAGGATTAAACACAGTGACAGAAGCACTCAGTGGATGTACTCATTTTAACTGCATATCAGAGTGAAACGTGTTGTATCTTGTTAAAAATTATTTCCTATAATGACTTATATTATGATAATGAAATATGTAAATTAACCTGTACATTTTTTAATATGTTTATATTTATGCCATTTTAAATTATAAAAGTGGCAGTTCTATTTAAAACATGGACAAAATACTTGCGTATAGGCTAGAATTTGAGTTTTTGAAGAAAAAAACTTTTTATTTTCCTGATAAAAAAAAAAAAAAATATATATATATATATATATATATATATATATATATTGTTATATTAATTATAGGCTCATTTTACAAGTCCCTGTAGAGTTAAACAGTTGGCTTTTACCCAGGTTTTACCACAGCTTAATATACTCAGCCAATCTCCGGGTCTGCTGGGGGCACTATTAGCTAAGCATAAATCATTGAATAGGATTAGGCTATTAGCATCTCGCTTTAAAATGAACAAATTTGTTTAAATAGTTTTCCTTTTTTAATGGATAGTTCATTTAAAAAAAGTTAAATTGTCATCATTTATTCAACCTTTACTTGTTCCGACCCGGTTTGTCTTTTTTTTTAATTTTGTTTAACACAAAAGAAAATATTTTGAAGAAAGCTGGAAACCTGTAATCATTAACTTCCATAGTATTTGTTTTTTCTTTCAATAGTTACAGGTAACTTATGTTAAAAAAAAAAAAAATATATATATATATATATATATATATATATATATATATATATATATATAATATATTAGTTTCGTCGTTTCTTTGCTTACTTTTAATATTTGGGTTGGGTGGGTAATAGTACACCACTTTTTTTTTAGGACTACACCACTGGTAATAGCCTATCGTGGGCGGTCCTTGACCAGTCAAATCAAAGCGGCCAAAATTCTCAAACCTTCAGCCATTGTGTGTGTGTGTGTGTATGTGAGTGTGTCTGTGTGTGTGCGCAGGTAACAGCAGTCTACTTTGTGTGATCGGTTTATCCCTCACTTTCTGTGTGTGTGTGTAGGTAACAGCAGTCTCCTCCACGGTGCGGCTGACAGTGTAAGCAGTGCGGTACAGAAGGCCAGTCAGGCTCTGAATGAGCGTGGAGAGAGACTGGGCCGCGCAGAGGAGAAGACCAGCGACATGATGAACAGCGCACAGCACTTCGCTGACACCGCACACAAGGTAACGGCAGGCTCAGTCCAGCAACTCCAATCTTTCTGAAGCTCCACTGAGGGAAAAAACTGACATTAGTGTCTCTGTGCTGCCGTCATGTGGCCACTGCATGGAGAACGATGAAATCTATCACAACAAAAATATTTATTAAACCAGCAAACAAGGTTGTATGGAAATATATGAGTAGCGGAATTCATTTTAGAGTGTAATGTGCAGAATCAACAGCTCAAAAAATGTGTTTTGGTGTTTCGTGACCCTTTAAGTCACCTTTTTGCTATACCTTTGCCTCAAAATGGGTTCTTTCATAAATGTTCATGGCTTATGTATAGTTTGTTTCATGATGGGCTCTGCTAAACAAGCCAACAATAGACTTTTAACTAATTTTTTTTAACTAATTTTTTTTTTAGGATTCCCCCCAGTACAAAACCATTAACATTTACCAAAACGATAAAACATTTTGAAGCAGTAATGACATAACGAAGCCCTGCTTACTGAAATCATGTGACCTTGCCAATTTGATTTGCTCTCGATTCGAAGCAAAAGATTCATAAAGGTGTAGAATACTGAAGATCACAACTCTCCTGATTCCACAGACCATCATCAAACTACGCCTTTGTTTGTTGCAAATGCGTGCCCTCTAGTGGCAAGAATGACACACTGTGCTTTTAATTACCACATTTATTAACCAGCAAGCGTGATTGTATGACATTATGACTGATTTGTACAGTAGACTTGCGTACAGTTTCCTCATGATCAGTTTCTCTCTGTCTTCAGCTGGCCATGAAGCACAAGTGTTGAGCTTTTGCTGTATTTTTTGGAGAATCTGCTTCATCAGCCCTGCTATCACAGACTGTGGCGGGACGCGCATGAAGCATCACATGAAGAAACGAGGACATTGTGTATCATCATGGCAGTAATCTTAAAGAAATCATGTCTTTTTTAACCACAGTTTTCGTGATCACTGCAAACTTAAAGCCTTATTCATGTGACCGATCATTATTATAATATTACAAGCAGTGTTTTTTTTTTTGTGAAGCGCTTTGGGTGTATGGCCATACACAATAAATGCGCTATATAAAAATACACATTACATTACATTAGTGTTGGGAAACAAGTCATATATTTCAATTTAAAATCACTTAAAAGTAGCTGAATGTGTTACACCAGTATTATGGTATTACCAGCATGTGGTTTTACCATTCAGTATCTTTTAGGGTTGTCACGATACTGAAATTCGGTACCAATCGATACTGAAATTTTAAGAACGTTCATTTCCCCACTAACATTTGAGTGGGTTCTTCTTAAACAGCGCTGATTTGCTATTGTGTTCACGTGCTCAACAGAAATGACTGTGATTGGCCTCAAAGCTCATCGTTCACAGCTGTTTACTGAGTGTAACCACAGATACAGGGACACTGGAGCGTTTCAAAGTCACGTCGATCAGCTGGTTTGTCTATAAGCTGACATACGAGAATTCCGCTTATGAATAGCAGCTTTAAAACGCTCCAGTGTCACTGTGTGGATACAGTCATTTCTGTTGAGTGCGTGAACACAATGGCTAATCAGCGCCGTTTAAGAACGCGCTCAAATGTTAGCGTGAAATGGACGTTTTTAAAATTTCAGTATCGATTGATACCGAATTTCAGTATCGGGACAACACTAGTATCTGTTACCTTTTAATGAGTGTAAAATGAATCTGTGTGTGTTTTTAAGATTGGCTTAAAATTGTATTATTTGACTTTTTACTCAACACTGATGACAAGATTCCATAAAAAATGCCTGCTGATGTCTGACATTCCTTCTAGATTGTTTATAACCTATGAAGTGTTTGATAATCGTGCCATCGTGAAAAAAACTTCGGCGTGTGAGAGTTTAAAACCAAATATTTTCTGGTAAAAATCCTTCTGAGGGTTTTGTAAAAGTATCTAAACTTGTTCGTTTTTAACATTGTTTTGTTTCATTATCACTTGAGTCCATACTGTTTTAATTGTTTGTTTTTTATCACTAAAATAAAGTTCTAAAGTGTGGGCCCACGTTTGATGTAATGCGGTACAGCTTCATTTTGTTTTTCAGAAGTGTTGAAATATGTGCAGATCTGCCTGGAGAACATTCAGAATCAGAATCAGAAAGAGCTTTATTGCCAGGTATGTGCACACATACGAGGAATTTGTTTGCGTGACAGAGCTTCTACAGTGCAACAGAATTACAGAGACAGGACTAAAAAACAGATAATAAATATATTTTAAAAAGTGAATGCAAATATACAAATTGACAAGTGTTTGTACAGCTATATTACTATATACAACATAATATGTGCAGCTGTTATGTGCAAATTGGCATGTAAAGTATGTTAAATAAGTGTATGTGTGTGATGTTGGTTCCACAATTACTATCATCAAGTGTTCATGAGATGGATTGCCTGAGGGAAGAAACTGTTTCTGTGTGGGGCTGTTCTGGTGCGCAGTGCTCTGTAGCGTCGACCAGAAGGTAAAAGTTTAAACAGGCAGTGTGCTGGGTGTGAGGAGTCCAGAGTGATTTTGGCAGCCCTTCTGCTCGCTCTGGATAAGTACAGTTCTTGGAGAGTAGGGAGGCTTGTACCAATGATTCGCTACAACTATTCGGCGTAGTCTTCGGAGGTCGGATTTGGTAGCTGAGCTAAACCAGACAGTTATTGATGTGCAGATGACTGATTCAATGATGGAGGTGTGGAACTGTTTCAGCAGCTCCTTTGGGAGGTTGAACTTCCTCAGCTGATGAAGAAAGTACAGCCTCTGTTGAGCTTTTTTGACAATGGAGTGAATGTGAGTGTCACACTTCAGGTCCTGAGAGATGGTGGTGCCCAGGAACCTGAATGACTCCACTGCTGCCACAATGCTGTCCATGATGCTCAGTGGGGGGAGAGCAGGGGGGTTTCTCCTGAAGTTCACTATCATCTCCACTGTTTCTACACTAGCTGTGCTTCTACACACTTGCTGTGTCTCAATTCGTCTACTTTCCATCCTAAATAGTATTCAAAAATAGAATTAGTATGTCCCAAAAAGGGCAACCCAGTGGCGCAGTAGGTAGTGCTGTTGCCTCACAGCAAGAACGTCGCTGGGTCGCAGGTTCGAACCTCGGCTAGGCTGGGTCAGTTGGCGTTTCTGTGTGGAGTTTGCATGTTCTCCCTGGGTTTGCGTGGGTTTCCTCCGGGTGCTCCGGTATTCCCCACAGTCCAAAGACATGCGGTACAGGTGAATTGGGTAAGCTAAATTGTCCATAGTGTATGAGTGTGAATGTGTGTGTGGAAGTTCCCAGAGATGTGTTGCGGCCTGAAGGGCATCCGCTGCGTAAAATCGTGCTGGATAAGTTGGTGGTTCATTCCGCTGTGGCGACCTCGCAAGGGACAAAGCCGACAAGAAAATGAATGAATGAATGAATGAAATGCGATGTAAGGAAATATTAAATTAATCTTATACTACTCTATAAATGTATTAAAAATACATTCACACCATTCCGCAGATTTCTGTGCATCTTCAAGTGTCGACTGATTTCATTTCCAAGGATCTGAACTTTTTACAGCTCATGCTACAGATCTAGAATCAGCCGGAGCCACTATAAACGCATGCGCTCATGCTTCAGATGTGCACATAACATAAACTCACCGCTTTACTGCACATCTAGGTTGAACATGTAGGCTTGTTACTTTCAAAAATCTATCAAAACATGCAGATACTAAAATCATCTCGATCTGTTTATTTTTCTCAGTTTTAAATTGTAGTTTTTGTAAGAATATTTGATGCGTTTACACAACTATCATCATGTATTTAAGTCATTAAGTACACCAAAAAAGTAAAAAGGATACTCAAAAGAATTCGAAAGAGATTCTCTATAACTAAAAATATACAGATTATACTTGTATTGCAATATTAGTTTCTAGTTTTATGGTTTGCTAATATGAAAATGTGACCAAAGTCTGTATAGTGCCCAGTTTTATGTGTGCAAGAAATACTTTGCAATAAACCAACGCTATGTCACGGCCAATTCGTAACTTTTTGATTAGTGGCTAATTCGTATGAATTCGTACGATCTAATTCGTACAAATTAGTACGATTTGCCCATCACCCAATGACGGTTGGGGTTAGGGGTGGGGTTAGGTGCCACGCCTCCTTTTTAAAATCGTACATTTTCGTACGACTGAACTCATATGAATTCGTACGAATTAGCCACTAAACTGACAAAACGTAAAATACTTACGTTTCCTCGTGAGATCAGGCTGAATAAACACATGATCATGTCTTAACACTGTTTCACATGTCATTTGTAGTGGCTTCTAGATTATTTTCAGTTTAGTGGCATCTGCCGTCATATGGTTTGTTTTAATGTCTGATCTGTAAGGCTGGATAATGCTGCCAAAAAACGTCAACATCAATGAGTAAAAACAAAAGAATTATGCAATTGTCTTATGAAGACAATGAAGCTTGAGAGAGAAGATTTGTTCAACACATTTCTAAATATAACAGTTTTAATAAATCCTTTCTAATAACTGATTTCTTTTCTCTTTGTCATGATGACAGCACATAATATTAGACTAGATATTCTTCAAGACACTTCTATACAGCTTAAAGTGACATTTAAAGGCTTAACCAGATTAATTAGGGTAAAGTTAGGGTAATTAGGCAAGTTATTGTATAACAGTGGTTTGTTCTGGAGACAATCCAAAACTAATACTGCTTAAGGGGGCGAATAATATTGAAAAATTGTCTTTAAAACAATTACAAACCGTTTTTATTTTAGCTGAAATAAAACAAACAAGACTTTCTCCAGAAGAAAAAATATTTTAGGAAATACTGTGGAAAATCCTGTTCAACATCATTTGGGAAATATTTAAAAGTGTTTCTTTTCCTCTGCGCTTCTGTGTTTCACCACTGTGGGGCGGCAGTGCTTCAGAAAGCAGATGGAGATCAGATTTTTCCTGCTGGATCTCCAGCGTGTTTTTCTGGCTGGAGCTCAGAAAGTTCACAGGGTGCAGAAACGAGCTGAGCTGGTTCATTTCACCTCTGCAGTATCACTCTCAGCTCAGCTTTCCTGCACATCCTCATCTCTCACTCTTGACAGACATTTTAGAGGAAAAACATATACAGTTGAAGTCAGAAGTATTTGCCCTCCTGTGAATTGTTTTTATTTTATTTTTTCAAATATTTACCAAATGATGTTGAACAGATTCAGGAGTTTTTCACAGTATTTCCTATAATATTTTTTCTTCTGGAGAAAGTCTTATTTGTTTTATTTCGGCTAGAATAAAAGCAGTTTTTAATTGCTTTAATAACCTTTTTAAGGTCAAAATTATTAGCCCCCCGATTGTCTACAGAACAAACCACTGACATACAATGACTTGCCTAATTACCCTAACTTGCCTAATGAACCTAGTTAAGCCTTTAGATGTCATTTTAAGCTGAATACTAGTGTCTTGAAGAATATTTAATCCAACATTATGTGCTGTCATCATGGCAAAGAAATCAGTTATTAGAAATGAATTATTAAAACTGTTATGATTAGAAATGTGTTGAACAAATCTTCTCTCCATTAAACAGAAATTGGGGGAACATATACAGGAGGGCTGATAATTCAGACATATACAGTATATTCACTAAAACAATCCCTCCCACTGGACCTCATTTGAGTGTCTTTGACCAAATCCAGATTGTTACGGCAAGGTGACTGTGTGACTTCAGTATCTGTGAAACAGCAAGGCGTTAGTGTTTCTCCAGGCAGCTGTGGTGAGAGTTTTTCAGAGGTCAGAGGAGGAATAAACCACACACACTGACTACTGTTGAGTTCATTCATGCCGGAGGACAACTGAGACTCTCTCCTGTCTGCTCCGAGCCAACTGAAGTCAACTGTGACTCAATTCACACTGAGTTTTAATGATGGTTATGGGAGGAATGTGTCATGACTCACAGCGCATGGTTGAGCAGCTGAAGCCTCACTAGAAAAACCATCGTTTAGCTTTAAAGTGAACTTTTCTACATTTTTTTAATAACATTTTGATCGGTAACACTTTATTTTGATGGTCCATTTGAGCATCAGTAGACTGTCTGCTTAATATCTGTTGACACTGACATTTAACAGTCCTTCAACAGACATTTAACTGAGTATAAGAAACTTTGCAAGTACATGTCAATTTACACTAATCCTAACCCCAATCCCAACCCTAACCCCAACCTAACAGTCTACTTATAATCTAATGATAATTAGTTGCAATGTAACTTACATTCAACAAACGGACCATCAAAATAAAGTGTGACCTTTTGATCATATACAGTCAAGCCCGAAATTAGTCATACCAGACAAATTCAGAATTAAATTTACTTTTACTCAACCAGAAGGTTTTTTATTTTCTTTCTTTTTTTGGGACGGGAAATGACGCAGGCTTCTTCCAAACAATAATCCAAGAGTTCACACTTAGATAATGCTTGACTATTTTAGCAGGTTTGGCATGCTGTCCCGGGAGAGAACCCTGAGCTCGGAGATAGATGAGCCTAAGGCTCTTGCCTGGTCAACAAGCATTAGGAGGGATACGAGATCAGGTAGTTCTCGATAACTTCCCAAGAATAGACCGCCAACTGCACCAGTTTGTACGTAATAGGTGCTTGTGCTATAGAATAATAAGAATAATTCTACTTATTGCATACTATTGGCCAACATGCATTTTATTTGTATTCAGCACAAACTGTGCTACAGTAATATGTGAGAATTATTAATGTACATGCTTGTGCTTTTTAGAAAAAAAAAATTATGCGTGGTTAGTAGGTTTTGGAGAAAGAAAATGTAGCTGAAAAAAGTCCAAAAAACACACTGAATGTGCCTGAACAAGACTTGTAGGCTAGAATATTTACTTCACAATTATGTGAAAATTATTCTGTTTTCTCATTCAAAGAAAACATTACAATGATTTACAATTTGCTTTGAGTAACCATACTCCCGTATGTGTGGGAGTCACAATGGTTTTGAATAATTCACACCTGGAGACAAAAGACACTCCCCCACTGGTTAATGTTCACCCATCAAGGGCATTGTAAAGCAATAGCTAAAACTAGCCCAAACTGAAGGCTTGCTGTATTACTTGCTGTATAATGACCATGTAAACACTGGTAAACAATGTATGTGCACTTATACAGCATGCACAATAATGTTTGTATTGTCTGCAATGAAATACAAATCAAAGTAAATTTCACTAGCTTCTTTTTTTTATTAACTTTTTTCATACTGAAAGTTTTCAACTTTTTCTGATTTCTGTACAAAATATTTAACCCATTGTTGAAACATTGCATTCTTTTTGATCATTTTTTTTTTACCCCAAATGGCAAATATCATTTGGGCACTTGATTTTGTTCCTTTACCCCCACAAGATGGTCAATAAGACTGCTTTAACAATCATAATACTGAACTTGTTAGCTTCAAAAGCTATTCTTTTATCTGAAAAGAATAGAAAAACTTCTACTTTTTTGGGGGGTTGCACAAACATTTGAATGAATGACCTGTCAGAAATGTGTTTTTATTTTAATGTTTTATGTTTATGTTTATGTTTAATTGTCATGTTTTATTTATATCAAAGACATTATAAAAAGGTTTGCGCTAATCTTTACATAACCTTTAAAAACCTTACATTACAGTGAAATGACCTGTTAGCTGGAAATGTGAGTAAGAAGATGGATGAATGGATTTCCAGAATTCCACAGGGAACATGCGATGCAGGACAATGGTTTTGTTGCATTGTATGAAGGAAACCTCAATTTACGAAACATAATATTTTCCAGATTTGGAACGTGTGTGTCTATTAGTATTACTGTGTTGGTGAAGGTACAGAGAGCATAGATGGAATGGAGATTACTGCATGTCCAGGAAAGGTAGTAAATTATTCAGTCCGAGGACAGATACATGACAAATGGTAATTCACAGAAGCTGATCCTCTGCTGGGTTTAGTGCTGATGGTGTTCCTGATCCTCCATTACCCTTGTGAAAAAAAGAGTGCTCTTCAAATCTTAAGGGCATATAATTAAAAAGAACACCTACTTAAAGATAATAACATATTAACTAATGGAATAATTTGCTACGTAGGCGAATTGTGTTTCTTAAAATAATAAACATACAACATTTGATGGCTAGTAAATTGCTTTTTGCAACTAAATAAAAAAAGAAATTGGAACTAGCCAAGAAACAGCCTAATAACTAGTGTCACGTTAGGCAGGGTAGCCAAGGTACACATAGATATTAGACATGCAGTCTCATGGATTATGGTGCAAAACAAACACAAAACAAAAACATGTCTCTCTGCCAGTAATCAAATGTAAACAAATCTTGGGGTTATGCTGATGATATACAGGGCAAACTCTTTGAGCTGCCTGGCAATTCTGCAGAGCAGTGTTCCTTGGCTACTTTTCTATTATGAATAGGCAACAATATTGTATGACAAACTGAACTAGCCTTAAAACTGAACACCTAGAAACTGCCAAGTACACTAGTGTCAAGTCATTCAGAAAGGTAGACAAGGCACACATACTGTAGATATTAAACACGCAGTCCTATGAATTATGCTGCAAAAAACATGTCTCTCTGCCAGTAATCAAACATTTCTTTAAAATCTTGGGGTTATGCTGATGATACACAGGGCAACTTTTTGAGCCACAAATTTTAAATAATGTGTCAAAACAAGCAAAATATCGCTAATATACATTTTAATTAACCAAACATTTCTTAAAAACAAACAGTTAACACCAGTTAACTACACATAAATGGGAAGTTAATATCCTATATCCTGTTTAAATAATGGTTAAAGAGAAAGCAACCAGTGCTGTGAGTGCATGAACAACTTTTTGTCCAGTCTATTAGAAAGAGAGCCGATCACACCAGTTGCGTTTCCAGGCACGGTTGTTTCAAGCAAGGAAACGGGAGCGCGCATCACATCAGCTGTTGGCGTGAGTTATTATCATCTCATTCGGTAATCAACCGGCTTTAATACCGGCAGCTAGCTCTCTGCAACTCTCACATGGTCGCCCACTGAAGCTAAGCAGGGCTGCGCCCGGTCAGTACCTGGATGGGAGACCACATGGGAAAGCTAGGTTGCTGCGGGAAGTGGTGTTAGTGAGGCCAGCAGGGGGCGCCCAACCTGCGGTCTGTGTGGGTCCTAATGCCCCAGTATAGTGACGGGGACTCTATACTGCTCAGTGAGCGCCGTCTTTCAGATGAGATGTTAAACCGAGGTCCTGACTCTCTGTGGTCATTAAAAATCCCAGGATGTCCTTCGAGAAAGAGTAGGGGTTTAACCACGGCATCCTGGCCAAATCTGCCCACTGGCCTCTGTCCATCATGGCCTCCGAACCCTCCCCATATCATAATTGGCTTCATCACTCTGTCTCCTCTCCACCAATCAGCTGGTGTGTGGTGTGCGGTCTGGCGCAAAATGGCTGCCGTCGCGTCATCCAGGTGGATGCTGCACACTGGTGGTGGATAAGGAGATTCCCCCCAATATGTAAAGCGCTTTGAGTGTCTAGAAAAGCGCTATATAAATGTAAGGAATTATTAATTATTATTATTATTTCTTTTGCCCGCGCGAACACAATTATATTTGTCAGTCATACTGCTTCTCGATTCTGAGATCGCATTTGCACGAATATTAGGCCATCCTTATTGTCGAATCCTGCTTTTAAGAAAGCTACAATTTAAAAATGATTTTCAACCAGCCAAAGTGGCTAGTGGAGGTGTCTGTCTAACCCGCCACAGCTAAAATCTACCCGCATTTTGCGGGTGTTAACAACGCAATCTCACGGCAATTCGTAACATTTTGATTAGTGGCTAATTCGTATGAATTCGTACAATCTAATTCGTACATATTAATACGTTTTGCTCATCACCCAATGACGGTTGGGGTTAGGGGTGGGGTTGGGTGCCACGCCGCTTTTTAAAAATCGTACATTTTCGTATGACTGAACTCGTACGAATTAGCCACTAAACTGACAAAACGTAAAATACTTACGTTTTCTCGTGAGATCAGGCTGGTGATAATGTAAAGCCCTGCCTGCGACTGAGATTTGATCCTACGCTGCTGAGTTCTCTCAAATCTTAAGTATTCCTCCTTGCTGGCGTTTGATTAATGTCAGTTTTAATCTTACACAATTCTTTATCCTTCTGTTTTTTCTCATATGATGCATGCTAGGCGTCACGGTAGCGCAGTGGATAGCACGATCCCCTCACAGTAAGAAGGTCGCTGGTTCAAGCCTCGGCTTGGTCAGTTAATATTTCTGTGTGGAGTTTGCATGTTCTCCCCATGTTCGCGTGGTTTCCCCAATAGGTCCGAGTAATGCAGTACAGGTTAATCGGGTAAGCTAAATTGTCCGTGGTGACCCCTGATTAATAAAGGGACTCAAGCTGCGGTCACACTAGAGTTTGTGCGTCGCACGGCGCTGCGAAAAGGGGCGGGATTAAACAAGATGATTTGACATTAAAAAAGCGAGCGATTGCTCCATGTTTAAAATTTCTGTTCAGAGAGGTCATGTTTTGATCATCGATTGGTCTCACGCAGTCAAGTGATGCGATTTCGCAGGTCAGAGTTTACCAAGCTTGAACTTTGCACCGCAGCGAAATGCGAAACTTGACGCATGACCCTGCGTTTCCGGTCTGATGCATTTGCGTGCGTATGAATGGAAGTCTATGGGGAGAAAAGTTCACAGTGTGAAGAAAATGAATGAATTAATAAATGATGCATGCTTCATTGATTTTATGTATTGTGTTTTCTTGTAAAGCAATTTGACGCAACTAGAAATATAGGCTAAGTTCAGTTCCGTTTACTTACACTCAAATGTTTCTGAACTTGTTCAGTTTCTTTCTTCTGTTGAACATAAAACAAGATTATTTGAAGAATCTTTTGTAAAAAGCAGCCACTGACATCAATACTCATTCATTCATTCATTTTCTTTTCGGCTTAGTCCCTTTATTAATCCGGGGTCTCTACAGCGGAATGAACCGCCTACTTATCCAGCATATGTTTTACGCTGCGAATGCCCTTCCTGCAACCCATATCTGGGAAAGATCCATACACACTCATACACTACAGACAATTTAGCCTACCCAATTCACCTGTACCGCATGTCTTTGGACTGTGGGGGAAACCGGAGCACCAGGAGGAAACCCACACCAACACGGGGAGAACATGCAAACTCCACACAGAAACGCCAACTGACCCAGCCGAGGCTCGAACCAGCGACCTTATTGCTGTGAGGCGACAGCACTACCTACTGCGCCGCTGCGCCGCTGACATCAATACTAGAAATCAAAATAAAAATACTATGGAAGTCAGGGGTTGTTTTTTCCAGTTTTCCTCGCAATTTCTTCTTCCTTTGTGTTCAACAGAAGAAAGAAAAGTGGAGCATGAGGAAATAACGCCAGCATTATCATATGTGGGTGAACTATCTTATTAAACATATTTAAAAAATTGTACTTTGTTTTAAATCTAGTGTTGTGACCTTTTGGCCTTTAAACAAGAGTCTCGCTAATCACTCATTTGGATTGTTTATGAAGCTCACAATCATGTACAGTTTCAAACAAATGCCTTGTATTCCTCAGTGTCCTGCATGAAATTTTAAAGAGTTCCATGAAGAAACACTCTGGACTCTGCTCTGTCTACGTCTGTTATTTGGACAGGACTGCAGGTTTGTAAAAAGGACTTCTTTGCTCAGCGTTTCCGCAATGCTAATGGTTGCTCATCACCGATGGAAATCGATACCGGCAGCTGGCGTGATGGGCAGACCTTGAGAGTATCGGTGGCTTTGGAGGAAACTCGGGATGCGATCAATCGTGGCGTAAGTGAGAGCAGAACATGTGTACAGAGAGAGAGACAGTGTCTGAAAGTCACACTGCTTCGGCTCATTACACAACGGATGAGCTGCTGTCCAACACAACACACACCACAGCAGATGGAGAACGTAATAACACCAATGATATCCTTTTTCTTGTTTAGCTAGAAGACCCTGTTGATAATGAACAAAAGATTTTAAATTGTTATGTGTGTGTGTTTCTCTTCCCTTATGCAGTTGGAAATAAATATCAGTAGCTGTGTTTCCATCCGCACGTCATGACTTTGCCAAGCATAATGCGATCCTGGATTAACGTCTATGGTGATCCTGGAACATAATTTTTGTCGGAAATTGTAATCCATGTCTATTCCCTATCCCTAAACCCAACTATAACTATAGATCAGGGCTATTCAATTGGCGGCCCGCGGGCCGAACCCGGCCCCCGAGGCAATTTGTTCCGGCCCTCCAAATAGTGTGACTAAGACATCAAAAATAAATTTAGCTCAGTCAAAAAACGGCCGCTATAGTTATGAAGTGAGGTGCGCCTGTTCAATACAGCACGAGCTGCAGAAGCTGCGCAGAGCGCGAGTCACCATTCAGGGAGTAGCGCAGGCAGCCAAAAATATTTGGATATGTTTGTAGAAAAGGCCTTTTGTACTATGCACTGGTATCGTCAATAGGGATGCAACGATTAGCCGATTTCACTATTAACTGCCCTTTAATTCATCACAATTAATCGTAAAGGCTTCTCTAAGCCGCATTTCTGTTGCACAGAACAAAACGAAACTGCTGCAGTTAAACAAAGTTATGCCAAGTTGCCAACTGTGCCCTAGTTTAAAGTTCCAAGTATGTACACTGAGGCTAATACGCCAGCACACCGGATTAACGCAGCGGCCGTTCCCATATCACGTCTTTTCCGCTTGCAAGTTTGTTGTTTCTAATGTAAGAATATATGACAATATGCGGCACAAGCGGAGCAACGCGCTTGCGTCTTTGCGGGCGCACGCAGTAGAAAACATCTCACGGTGAGAGTTCTGCATGCCTTTCAGTGCAGCGTAAACAAAAGATATGTTAGACGAAGCTCTAGAACAGTCGTCTGAAGCGTTGTCATACAGTGTTCTGCCTGGATTTCATCAATAGCCCTGCATTTACTAACACAGACTATATCTGAAGTGTTTGGAAGTAATTCGCACTTTCCTCCTGTTGAAAAACATCATAAGCTCAATGCTTAGTGGCTAAATGTGTAATACATTGAGCCACTAAGCATTGTGCTTATGACGTTGCTTATGAAAGTCTATGAGTCTAAACACTTTATTGATATAGTATACAACCAAGCACATGTGGTCAGAACACAAACGAGTCGCAGGTGATGAAGTATTAAGCGTTTCTCAGGCGTCTGTAGCTCTGCTCATGCTCCGCCTCTTTGCCCTTGTATGGTATGCCCCGGTTGGTGCGATGACACGAAAACAAAATGGCGACGGTTGGCCACGCCTACTGGTACTGCCTACGTATCGCTGTCGACATTGCCAATTTTACATTGTCTTGTTTTTTGTGAGTATGTTGTTGTATACTGCACTGTCTGTATTTTGCACTGTCTGTATTTTGCACTGTCTGGAGCCAGCACCTAAGCTTTTCACTCATCATAGCACACGTGCTGCTGATGATGTGACAATAAAAGTGATTTGATTTGATTTGATTTGGTAGCTTCTTTTGGGTTCTATGGGTGACGTCACGGATACTATGTCCATATCTTTTACAGTCTATGGTCGTAACAACCCAAACACACTCATTCACACACATACTCGTACACTATGACCAATTTAGTTAATCAATTCACCTATAGCGCATGTGTTTAGACGGGGAGAACATGCAAACTCCATACAGAAATGCCAACTGACTCGGCCGTGACTCGAACCAGCGAATGTCTTGCTGTGAAGCGCTGTGCTAACCACTGAGCCACCATTATTTAAATTTTGTTTTATTTTATTTTTGACTGTGAAAGGATGAAATTAAATTGTTAAATTAATATCAGATGGCAGCATTAACAATAGAACCACAGCGCGTGCATGTAGCTCATATCTATGAAAAGAGAATAATAATAATAATTATTATTATAATAACAATAATAATAATAATATTAATAGAAAACTTTGAGCATTTTTACATTTTCAAATTACTCAATTCTGTTTGATTTATGAGCCGTTTACAAAACAAATGTCCTCACAAAGTCAAAATGTACAAAGTAAGGATTACAAGACACACACACAAACAAACGCAATCCACATGAGAAGAGTTTTTGTTTAAAAGAAACCAATCAATGGCAAATAATGAAGACATACTGTATAACCCGCAATGGTCACTCACCATAGCTCATAAATGAATAATAAAGCATTATTTTTTTTGCTAAAATGCATAATTAATAAAACTGCAGCAACAAACAGACACAGTGGAGCAGTAATATTGATGTAATTAGGTCAGCTGTGCATGCTTTTAATAGTTAGGCCTCTTTTTAAATTGCACGTTCATCATTCTTGGGCATTTGTGCTCTATCTCTACATCACTTTTAATAAAACACAAACTTTTCTGTCTGATGTCTAATCAACGTGCTTGTCAGTAATCAATAGTGCTGCATTGACTTTAGTAAACACCCTTTTGCTCTGCCAATAAAGCTACACGAATCTGAATTTTTGTGGTTGATAAGAGGTAAGACCTTGAGTTATAGTGAGAAGTATGGAGCCAGATCAGTCTCAAAAATAATACATTTACAAAATAAAATTCACATATACACAACACAGTTCATTTACCAAATATAATTTGTCAATTTGTAAACACAATTTGGGAATTCACAAGTAAAAATGCACAATTTTTAATCGTATTTTGAATTTACGAATTGTATTTGTGTATTTTTTTAATTGTGTTTTAAGTTTATGAATTGTATTTGTGTATTTTTTTAATCGTGTTTTGAATTTACGAATTGTATTTGTGTGTTTTTGAATCGTGTTTTGAATTTACGAATTGTTTTTGTGTATTTTTGAATCGTGTTTTGAATTTACGAATTGTATTTGTGTATTTTTTTAATTGTGTTTTAAGTTTATGAATTGTATTTGTGTATTTTTTAATCGTGTTTTGAATTTACGAATTGTATTTGTGTATTTTTTTAATTGTGTTTTAAGTTTATGAATTGTTTTTGTGTATTTTTTAATCGTGTTTTGAATTTACGAATTGTATTTGTGTATTTTTTTAATCGTGTTTTAAGTTTATGAATTGTTTTTGTGTATTTTTGAATCGTGTTTTGAATTTACGAATTGTATTTGTGTATTTTTTTAATCGTGTTTTAAGTTTATGAACTGTATTTGTGTATTTTTGAATCGTGTTTTAAGTTTATGAATTGTATTTGTGTATTTCTAAATCGTGTTTTGAATTTAGGAATTGTATTTGTGTATTTTTGAATCACGTTTTGAATTTACGAATTGGATTTGTGTATTTTTGAATCGTGTTTTAAGTTTATGAACTGTATTTGTGTATTTTTGAATCGTGTTTTGAATTTACGAATTGTTTTTGTGTATTTCTAAATCGTGTTTTGAATTTAGGAATTGGATTTGTGTATTTTTGAATCGTGTTTTAAGTTTATGAATTGTATTTGTGTAATTTTGAATCGTGTTTTGAATTTGCGAATTGGATTTGTGTATTTTTGAATCGTGTTTTAAGTTTATGAATTGGATTTGTGTATTTTTGAATCGTGTTTTAAGTTTATGAATTGTGTTTGTGTAATTTTGAATCGTGTTTTTAATTTGCGAATTGGATTTGTGTATTTTTGAATCGTGTTTTAAGTTTATGAATTGTATTTGTGTATTTTTGAATCGTGTTTTAAGTTTATGAATTGTATTTGTGTATTTTTGAATCGTGTTTTGAATTTGCGAATTGGATTTGTGTATTTTTGAATCGTGTTTTAAGTTTATGAATTGTATTTGTGTATTTTTGAATCGTGTTTTGAATTTGCGAATTGGTTTTAGGTATTTTTGAATCGTGTTTTAAGTTTATGAATTGTATTTGTGTATTTTTGAATCGTGTTTTAAGTTTATTAATTGGTTTTGAGTATTTTTGAATCGTGTTTTGAATTTACGAATTGGATTTTGTATAAATTAATTTTGTAGTGAACATATGAAATTTATTTTGTAAATGTATTATTTTTGAGACTGATCTGGCTCCATAGAGAAGCTCCTGTCAAGTGCTGAGTCAGACAAAACACCCTTCCACGATGTTGCTCTGTAAACCCAACAATGCTGTTTTAAAGCCATCATTGTGCCATTAGTCTTTGTGCACAGTGAATCTTGCAGTCCCACTTTCATCTCACCAGAAAGCAGTTTTCAGGAAATATGTTTCCAGCTGAAGCAGCCTCATTTTTCTGCTTGTGTCAGGAAGACGCAGCTTCACCGGCAGCCTGGATTATGTCCTCTAAATGCGGTCAGCACGACCAGTATTCAGCGTCAGTAACATTAAAGTCGACATGAAACAGAAGTTGAGATTGTCAAATTGTGAAGTACATCCAATTGAAATATTCTTTTCACTTGTGTCTTTGATTATCAGAAATAGTAAACTACAATGGACATTATAAAGTATAAAGTACAAGACATACACAAAAGGAAATAAAGATAACGTTAAGGAGTTTGGTAAACAAAGACAAAAATCGTAAGACACGTAACATAATTAAAGACAATTATAAAACGTAACACAATAACACTTCCATAATAATACACCTGAGATCAAATAATATATTTAAAAGAGCAAAAACTGTCCGTTAGATATACACAAAAAGTATTAAATATCATGTTTTAACTACAATGGACAGATGAGACCCAGCGGTAGATCCCAGAAAGACTGGCCGATGTAAAGTTGCTCTCGCCGGGGGATATGATGACGAATCTCCTGCTGACAGCCTGGAGGTCAGAGTCCGCATGAATTAAAGTTTATCTTTGTAAATAAACTGCTAATTCGAGTTTAAAACAACTACATTCTCACCTGAAAAACTCTTAAGTGTGGTTTGTTTACAAGCTAATTTCGAGAGGATCACGTGCTTATGATTGAACACAGCTGGTATCGCTTAACTCCGCATATTGCGCCAATCAGATGAACACAGACACACTATAAATTACCAGAGCACTTTGCTCCAGTCATCTTCGTTTGAAGATGCCCCCCTTCCACCCCTACTCCTCCCCTTCTCCGATAGGGCGGCACGGTGGCCAGTGGGTAGCACTGTTGCCTCACAGCAAGAACGCCGCTGGTCCGTTCCCTCCGGGCCGGTTGGCGTTTCTATGCGGAGTTTGCATGTTCTCCCCGTGTTCGCGTGGGTTTTCCCCGGGTTCTCCGGTTTCCTCCCACCGTTCAAAGACAGGCACCATAGAAAAAATTTACTAACCAAAATAGCATCCTAAGGCAACTCTTAGCCAGATATATATACAGTAGTTCACAGCAGGGGAGTTCTCGAGACCACCTGAGCTCAGACTCTCCTGTCGCCCTACAAACGGGAGGAAGCCCCGGGCTCAAGGATATTCTGAGCTCAGGGGTCTCTCCCGGGACAGCATGCCAAACACGCTTTATTACCAATCATCTGCTAAGTGTGAACTCTTGAAAACTATATTTTGTGACACAACAGAGGAGTATTTTTAAATTGTGAGTTTTCTCCTCCGCCAATAGCTTTCGCCTTATTGTTTTAAAATGAACTATAGTTTGTAGAGACTGTGTTGTGTTTTATTTGTACTGTAAATCTTTTGTTATAAATAAATAAATTATGATGACGCCATGTGATCGGTCATCATGACTGCCGCAACTTTGCGCCCCGATGTGTCCAGCTTGACGACTCTGTTTTCTACTCTGCCCCCGCCTGTGCTTGGTTAATCTCGTTGATCACCGGCTGCAGCCGTGGTTCAAGTCGAACGCACATATAAGCTTTTAAAAATGATGACGCATTTTAGTCATGTGATGCAGTCATGTGACCGATTCAGCTAACATGGTGGACGACATTGTAAAGCAGATGTTTTGGATGCTGTCCGTTTCGACAGCTTTATTAAAGATCGATGTCAGTTTGTAGATGCTCTATATTGCCTCACTTCAAAGGACAGGGAATGTTTACTGGGAGCTGTTGTTCAGTGGCGGAAGCAGACGATAGTTGCCACATTTTGCAGAAACAATTCAAAGAGATGGTAAGTAAATAAATGGCAGGCAGATTTGACACAGGTAAAAGTATCTTGTGTTGTTTTAGTGTGGATGA
The DNA here is from genome assembly GCA_903798195.1 of Danio kyathit. NCBI lineage: Eukaryota > Metazoa > Chordata > Actinopteri > Cypriniformes > Danionidae > Danio > Danio kyathit. The sequence goes on from LR812535.1 coordinate 59,202,801, forward strand.
CACTAAATTTTTTTTTTGGAAAAAAATTGAAAAGGATAGTCTGGACATGGTCTGGATAGTCTTAGTGTAGATGTAGCCTGATATCCCCACCCTAAATAACTGATAGCTCCACCCTAATGGCCTGATAGCCTGTCCCTAAATAACTGATAGTCCCAACCCAAATAACTAATAGCCCCGCCCCTAAATAACTGATAGCTCCACCCTAAATGACTTATAGCCCCACTTTAAATAAATCATAGCCCCACTCTAAAGGACTGATAGCCCCACCATAAATAACTGATAGCTCCACCCTAAAGGACTGATAGCCCCACCATAAATAACTGATAGCTCCACCCTAAAGGACTGATAGCCCCGCCCTAAATAACTGATAGCTCCACTCTAAAGGACTGATAGCCCCACCATAAATAACTGATAGCTCCACCCTAAAGGACTGATAGCCCCGCCCTAAATAACTGATAGCTCCACTCTAAAGGACTGATAGCCCCACCATAAATAACTGATAGCTCCACCCTAAAGGACTGATAGCCCCACCATAAATAACTGATAGCTCCACCCTAAAGGACTGATAGCCCCGCCCTAAATAACTGATAGCTCCACTCTAAAGGACTGATAGCCCCGCCCTAAATAACTGATAGCTCCACTCTAAAGGACTGATAGCCCCGCCCTAAATAACTGATAGCTCCACCCTAGATAACTAATAGCTCCACCCTAAAGGACTAATAGCCCCGCCCTAAATAACTAATAGCTCCACCCCATATAACTAATAGCTCCACCCTAAAGGACTGATAACCCCGCCCTAAATAACTGATAGCTCCACCATACATAACTAATAGCTCCACCCTAAAGGACTAATAGCCCCGCCCTAAATAACTGATAGCCCCGCCCTAAATAACTAATAGCTCCACCCTATATAACTAATAGCTCCACCCTAAAGGACTGATAACTCCGCCCTAAATAACTAATAGCCCCACCCTAAATAACTAATAGCTCCACCCTAAAGGACTGATAGCTCCGCCCTAAATAACTGATAGCTCCACCCTACATAACTAATAGCTCCACCCTAAATGACTGATAACCCCGCCCTAAATAACTGATAGCTCCACCCTAAATAACTAATAGCTCCACCCTAAAGGACTGATAGCCCCACCCTAAATAACTAATAGCTTCACCCTAAATAACTAATAGCTCCACCCTAAAGGACTGATAGCCCCACCCTAAATAACTAATAGCTTCACCCTAAAGGACTGATAGCCCCACCCTAAATAACTAATAGCTCCACCCTAAAGGACTGATAGCCCCACCCTAAATAACTAATAGCTTCACCCTAAAGGACTGATAACCCCACCCTAAATATCTGATAGCTCCATCCTACATAACTAATAGCTTCACCCTAAAGGACTGATAGCCCCACCCTAAATAACTGATAACTCCACCCTAAAGGACTGATAGCCACACCCTAAATAACTGATAACTCCACCCTAAAGGACTGATAGCCCCACCCTAAATAACTAATAGCTCCACTCTAAAGGACTGATAGCCCCACCCTAAATAACTAATAGCTCCACCCTAAAGGACTGATAGCCCCACCCTAAATAACTCATAACTCCTCCCTAAAGGACTGATAGCCCCGCCCTAAATAACTCATAACTCCTCCCTAAAGGACTGATAGCCCCACCCTAAATAACTGATAGCTGACTTTAAAGACTGCTAATGTTGAATTGAGCATCAGAATGGAGTTGTGTGGTGTTTATTTCCCGTGTGTCTTCCATAAAAGACAGAAATATCCGGTGAGTCCCTGACCTCCGTTATATCCATCTTCAGTTTTTATCTCTATTACCCTGCAGTGTATCTCGTGGCTCTGCTCGTGGTGGTGCGTCTGTCCTGTGCAGTGGCCATGAGCAGTGATTGATGGCTCACTTAAGGTTTGAACCTCCTCACCCGGCCGGAAACTGGTTGGAGATCAGCGTTGTTTTTGTAACATATAGCTTTTCTTCAAGATTATTTACTTCCTATTCTTCTTACCTGATCATGTCACACTGACAGCAGCTTTGTTTTCGAATTAAATTTGTGAGCAAAACTGGAATATCCCATAAAACATTTGCAAATAAAGCACCATTTCCATCCAATGAGAACAAAATCATCACTTCCTGATCATCTGGTGCCAAAATTTCAATCTGCGCATCCCTGTTCAAGCAGACAGATCCGCTGTTGGCACATTCATGTGCACAAGAGTGAGTGACAGCAGTGAAAACATGCTGAATCTTTTTAAAAATCCTGAATCAATATTAGAGTTAGTTTTGCATGCTGGAGGAAGGACGATACCATTGCTGAAGGATTTCTTTTAGACAGGTAATGTTCTGTTTTAAACTGTTTTAGCTTCACGCAAAGCTGATGTAGATTGTGTTGTTTTACGAATGGACTATAAGTGTTGTTCATTTGACTGTTTTCAGCAGTGATGAAAATAACTACATTACTAGTTAACTACATTACTCAGTAGTGTGTTGGTAGCGTCGCTACTTTCTAAATCAGCGCAGTAACATCCACACAAGCTACATTGGTAACACTTTACAATAACAGTACATGAATAATGATGTATTAATGTGTAAACTAAACATTGCTTTATTATGAATTAATGATGAGTTAAGGTATGCACTAATCATGAACTAACTTGAACTACAACATGAGTCACATGAGTTCATGCGTGACTAACGGCTACCTTAATTACTTGTTAGTACATGTTGTTAATTAATGTATTAGTTAACATTTAAGTTTAAGCTAAATGTAACCAACATGAACTCATGAGCTGTTAATGTATGATTATGTCATGACTTTACTTGGAGGGGCACATCATCATTAACTCATCCTTAACTACTCATGAACTCCTGTTCATGCTGATGTTGACAGAACACTTTTCTATTGTCATTCAGTGTAAACTGACTAGTTGGACGTGCATAAGGAGTTCATGAGTAGTTAAGAATGGGTTAATGATGATGTGCCCCTTCAAGTAAAGTCACAACATAATTATATATTAACAAATCATGAGTTCATGATGGTTAAATTAAGCATAAACTAATGTGGTAATTAATACATTAATTAACAACATGTACTAACAAGTAATTAAGGTAGCCGTAATTCACACATGAACTCATGTGACTCATGTTGTAGTTCAAGTTAGTTCATGATTAGTGCATACATTAACTCATCATTAATTCATAATAAAGTAATGTTTAGTTTACACATTAATACATCATTATTCATTCATTCATTCATTCATTTTCTTGTCGGCTTTGTCCGTTGCGGGGTCGCCACAGCGGAATAAACCACCAACTTATCCAGCACGATTTTTACGCAGCGGATGCCCTTCCAGCCGCAACCCATCTCTGGGATATCATTATTCATGTACTGTTATAATAAAGTGTTACCGCTACATTTAACGATCGCGGATCAATAAGTGACGGCACCGGCATTCACGGAGCTGTGAGCTTTTTTTTTTTATATATAATTATGTTTTAACAATAAAATCATATTAACTATAACAATGGATGACATCAAGTACAACAACAAACAAGGAAAAATAATATGAATAAATAAAAATGATACTAAAATAAGACAATAAAAAGGTACAGAGGCAAAAACTATCAAATGAAATAATATTTACAGTCCTTATACAATTTCACAATTTTTACGCTTTTTTTTGCATTTTGTAAAGTAGTAATTAAACAATTTAAATCACAAGGAAATTCAGCTAATTAGATAATGATGAAGAAAATGTACATTTGTGAGTATAATATTTACCCAATAAATATAAATTATAATATAAAATAAGTGTGGTTTGTTTACAAGCTAATTTCGAGAGGATCACGTGCTTATGATTGAACACAGCTGGTATCGCTTAACTCCTCATATTGCGCCAGTCAGATGAACACAGACACACTATAAATTACCAGAGCGCTTTGCTCCGGTCATCTTCGTTTGAAGAATCCCCCTTCCACCCCTACTCCTCCCGTTCTCCGATAGGGCGGCACGGTGGCCAGTGGGTAGTACTTTTGCCTCACAGCAAGAATGCCGCTGGTCCGTTCCCTCCGGGCCGGTTGGCGTTTCTATGCAGAGTTTGCATGTTCTCCCCGTGTTCGCGTGGGTTTTCCCCGGGTTCTCCGGTTTCCTCCCACCATTCAAAGACAGGCATCATAGAAAAAATTGACTAACCAAAATAGCATCCTATGGCAACTCTTAGCCAGATATATACAGTAGTTCACAGCAGGGGAGTTCTCGAGACCACCTGAGCTCAGACTCTCCTGTCGCCCTACAAACGGGAGGAAGCCCCTGGCTCAAGGATATTCTGAGCTCAGGGCTCTCTCCCGGGACAGCATGCCAAACACGCTTTATTACCAATCATCAGCTAAGTGTGAACTCTTGAAATTATGTTTGTCATGAGGAAAGTAACAAATTATATCACACATGGAAAAATCAATGTTAAACTTACATTTTGATGTAAAAAACCCCTGATATATCAGATCAAAACACTTTAACATTTGGCCATTTGACAAAAAGATGATCAATCGATCGATACTTGAGTTACAGAAGACACAATTTGATTACCAAATTTAGATACAATCTTGTTTGTGTGGTAGATATTGACCAATTACCAACCTACGTCATACATGACGTCACACGGGTCCCCGGTTGCAGAAAAAGACCGGCTGCAATAGCAAACATGTCGTGTTTTGCGGTAGGATGCCAAAATATGTCTTTGGATAAAAGGGAGCTGAATGAAGTGACGACCTAATTATAAATGCTGGACTCTGCAGTTCTCATGTTATATCAGGTCAGTTCAGGCTGAATCATACACATTACTCGTTTTTGATTGCAGAAATGATTTCGGCAAAGCAGTTACATGTGGTTAATTAAACTGCGGACACTGAATGCTCAGAATGAAACGTGAAAGTGTAAGTTATTAAGGTAAAGTTGGTTTTATATTCACACATTCATTCAGTGACAACTTGTGACACACTCCCTATATTGTTTGCCACGGCACTTTGAATATTCTGTCTGAAATAACCTGCAAGTGTGACTTGAAAACAACATGAACACTGTTTATGCGAATCTGTTGCTAACTTTACTGAACTCACCCAGGCCTTGTATAACGTTAGCTCGGTCTTTTTTTCCTTGTCTTTGGCTCGGCAGATCCTCGGTTTTTAGCACTACATAGTCTTGAATCTGGTAATCAGGGAACATTATTTCTTGCACATGACCACACAGAACACAATTGATGGCATCCAAACACTTGTAGGGCTTTAACTTCTCTCGTAAAATCCCTTGGAGCTTCAATGAGATTATATTTCGGGTTGGATGCTTGGTCATTTCGTCTTATTCAATATCCATTGGGAGAGTGCTATCGCAGATGGACCTGTCAGATGAACGCCGCTCACTAACGTTAATTTTGCCGAATAACTGTGCTTATCACTGGATGACAAGCTGTTATAATACGCTGAAAGCATTATGTAAATAATATATATAATATGCAATCAATCTAACTTATTTCTAAGACAACAACAAACTCTAAACCGCATCGGATGTCATTCCCTCGCTGTAAATGTTAGCGCTCCCGGTTTTTTTCTGCCACCTCCCTGCGCGCGCATCCTGAATGTTTACAAACATGGTAATTGGTCTATTGTGTAACACTTTTAAGAGTAATTCTTTAACTTTGTTGCGAACACAGAATTTGTAACGGAAGAGCCAAGTTTTTTTCCAACTAATTTTAGAGAAGTCCAAAGAAATTTTCCCCTCGGAGATTCTTTTCTTTGACTGAAACACACTTCTTATATTTTTACTACTACATTTTAGGTTGTAAATGCATTTGTCTTCAACTAAAACCTTTGTCTAAGTTTGTCTAGCTGATGAAAGTAAATCTATAGTAGACTACTGTATACTTTAGCAATTCTAAGTAGACATCATAAAATTAACTTAAAGTATGCTTCTTTTTGGCGACGCAGTGGCGCAGTAGGTAGTGCTGTCGCCTCACAGCAACAGGATCAGTTGGCATTTCTGTGTGGAGTTTGCAGATTCTCCCTTCGTTCGCGTGGGTTTCCTCCGGGTGCTCCGGTTTCCCCCACAGTCCAAAGACATGCGGGACAGGTGAACTGGGTAAGCTAAATTGTCCGTAGTGTATGTGTGTGAATGAGTGTGTGTGGATGTTTCCCAGTGATGGGTTGTAGCTTGAAGGGCATCCGCTGTGTAAAACATGTGCTGGATAAGTTGGCGGTTCATTCCGCTGTGGCGACCCCGGATTAATAAAGGGATTAAACCGAATGGACAATGAATGAATGAATGCTTCTTTTTCATATGGATGGGCTGTTACAATATGTAACCATTTCATCAGGTTTTG